>JAECUM010029870.1:0-44776 GCA_016617855.1 Megalonaias nervosa
GTATTGTGCCCTCACGTCCTCCTGGGGGCTATGAGTATGGTGCCATCATAGCCCCCTAGTTTGTTTTCAGTTCGTATATCCAGCAAGCCGACATGTCCGTAACGAGGCAAAGGCGGAAAGAGACCCGGAAGGGAGGCAGCGCAGAAACGGCCTGAAAGCCCCAGGGACAGCCACACAAGGCACACCAAGACCCGCAACCATGCGCCCCGACCTAACGGCGAGGTCGGGTTTAATGTCACATCTAGTCCAGTTATGCTAATGGACATCCTTATACCAATGTTGTGTGAGCCACTCATTCAATTGGTAAAGCAATCGTTGAGTTTTAATTTTGGTGGATTGGGTATTATTGTTGAATTTGAATTTTGCGTACATAATGTACTTATCCGTTTTCCGAAAGTTTGTATCAATCTGGGGAAGGTTTGCCCTTCCATTTTTATTATCTTAATTTGGTGACTAGGCAGGTTTTGTTTTTTGACGACGAGGCGGAATCGTAAGGATCACGTTTGTTTTGGTAGCGGGACTTCATGAACCAAATTGAAGACCCTTGGTTTTGTTTTTAACTTTAATTGGGGTCCATATGAGCTGGGTACTGCAATATCTCCTTCTTGCGAGGAGTACTTGCAACTCGATATGGATGCGCTGTGTTTGTCCGATAGGGTTTTGTGGGGAAGCAGGTAGAGCTTCCTGGACTGCCCCTTGCTTTTGAGTTTGTCCGTACCAGGGCACGCTATGCTTGTCCTAGTGCGAATGACGAACGCTCTGCTTTATATCCGTGGAGCACGGACGTGAATGAAAACATCCCTTACACTCACTTTACATAATATATACTATCCTCACTAACGCACGAGAAAGCATAAAACACACAAATATACTATCATCACCAACGAACGAGCAAGCATAAAACACACAAATATACTATCCTCACCAACGAACGAGAAAGCATAAAACACACACCTATATACTATCCTCACCAACGAACGAGCAAGCATAAAACACACACCTATATACTATCCTCACCAACGAAAGAGAAAGCATAAAACACGCCTATCTACTATCCACACCAACGAAGGAAGAGATGGAAAACTCACCTATCTACCATCCACACCAACGAAGGAGAACGCATAAAACACACAAATTTACTATCCTCACCAACGAACGAGAAAGCATAAAACACACCTATCTACTATCCACACAATCGGGATGAGAAGAAAAACACACCCATATACTATCCACACCAACGAAGGAAGAGATGGAAAACACACCCATATACTATCCACACCAACGAAGGAGAACGCACGAAACACACAAATACACTATTCACACAATCGGGATGAGAAGAAAAACACACCCATATACTATCCACACCAACGAAGTAAGAGATGAAAAACACACCCATATACTATCCACACCAACGAAGGAGAACGCACAAAACACACAAATATACTATCCACACAATCGGGATGAGAAGAAAAGACACATATATCTACTATCCTCACCAACGAACGAGAAAGCATAAAACATACACACATATACTATCCATACCAACGAACGCGCTAGCTAGAGCTGGATTTATCTACTTGGGCGAAGGGGATAAAGTCAAGTGCTTCAGTTGCGGTGTGTCACTTCACGCGTGGGAGAAGAAAGATTGCGCTTACCTGGAACATGCTCGATGGTCTCCAGATTGTCACTATCTACCTTTACTGGGACCTCGTCATTGAAGTGGGTCTACCATGTCGTGTAAGAAACCAGCTACGGGGCTAGGAGTCAAACATTGGACAACCCCTAGACAAGTACTTAAACCCCATGTAGAAAATAATCTTCAAACATTACCAATCGAATTGCAAGAGAAGATCTACAAGGACATTTGGCAGGGGACTTGCCAGAGCCAAATCTCAATTAGTGACTGTAGAACTTTTGTGTCGAGAAATTCACAAGAGGAAATTGACCAAAGTCAACAAACAAGTCCGATTTCTCTGGATCAAGGGTGCGTTCGTTCTACTATTTCGCTTTAGACCATTTACATTTGAAGATTTTGTTGACATTCTTGACCGTTTCCTGGAATGGCAGTGGTCAGAAATTACTCACAACGTTCATTGCTTTCGCTCTAGGAGAAGTGTTTGACTGACATGGTTATGGATACTTTACAAGAGAACATTCGTGCTTTGCCTGTGGAATTGACAGAACGCATTTACCGCGAGTTCGTCAAAATACAAGTGAAACGCAAAGAACAATTGCATCCGTTACGTCACCGATGTTGGAACCACTGGTACCTGAATGCTATAAGAGGATTGATTCATGTGAAAGCGTTCCATTGGTCAGACATTGTTCAACTGGACGAGAACCAGAAGACTTTGGTTGTCACTCTTCCTTCAACTTACAAGGTGGTCATACTACAACGAATTCTAGAGGATTAGTTAGAGGAGTACCAAAATCTTTTACGCTACCAAATTTTGTCTGTAGTGGAAAATTCTGTACGGTGTGTGAACTAGTGACTAAAAAAATTGGATTCGCTACTGGAGTACGATTAGCTCTGTGCAAAAAGTACACTTATTCCCTCCGACACAAAAAAAAGAGGGTATAAAAACGGACGACCATGCCACGACCTTTATCATTCGTGATACAACAGATTCCGTGGAAGGAAATCAATGACACTATTCAAACGGTAGAGGTTTACCAACACCTATTACGAGAACTGTGTCCATTGAATTGCGGTCGACGTGTAGTGTGTGTCTTAGTGACTTGCTTTCTGGGATTTCGTTTACTAGCTGATTCCTTGTGGACTCTTTACGAACAGTCCATACCACCCAAAACATGAAAGTGGTCCCTTTAAATGTACACGGGAGACTCATTCTGCTCAACGCTTTGCGCTTTCATCTTGATACTTCTCAACCTCTACGGGAAAACAAGATTCGTCAACTTTTAGGCACTGAAGATGTGTACGACGACGTGTGTGTAGCATGTGACTTACACCCTCACTGGAAAGATGTACGTGACTGGAAAAGTTGGGGGTTTGAGGCATGGACAAAAGAAGTGGCACACTATGCCAAAGATTTGTAATCCTAAAAAATTAAAACGTTCCGTGAAAAAAGTAACTTTTAAACCAGTGTTAGTGACTGCCAGAAGAAGAAGAAGAAGAAGTCGTGACCGAGGAAAACCACTCTCTTCAGGACAGGACCGAGATCGACATCCCTGAAACGCCATTCCGGGAGGACTCTTGTGTGATTGTGTCAAGGAGTGTAGAGACTCTCAGAACATTACACAGTACCCCTACGATTTCACCTCTTGATCATCACAAATATTGTACAGAGACTTGTTTATATTCCACTATGATCGTTTTAATGTGTCTTTTATTCATGTACTTAGCCATTTGGCTTTTATGTATTTTTGTCTTTCGTGTTGTTCACTTCTAAAGATGACAATAAACGTGTCCTGAAAAAGTATAAAAACTCTTGTCTGTCTTCGTGTCAAAAGTGACATTCCTTTCACTACTACTACTACTATGGCTACCTCTACTGTCTCTGCTCCCTCTTCCTCCACTGTCAAAGTCATTGACGAACACGTAGATCGGACTAGTTGGGAGGCCTTGTATCTTCGTCATCCCTTTAACATGCTCATTGCCGGACCGAGCGGTTCAGGCAAAACCGAATTTGTCAAACGTTTGATCGAACATAAACATCATTTGATCGATCGCCCCCCTCAACGCATCGTGTGTTGTTACAAAGAGTGGCAGTCAGCGTGCAGCCTTCTGCGAGAAAGTCAAGGCGATTCCATCGTCTTTGTGGAAGGCATTCCTGGCGAGGACGACGGGATCGTGTCTGACCCTAGTCAAACTCATTTGGTTATTTTTGACGACATGTTAGGAGAAGACGAAGAAGAAATTAAACTCTGGTTTACGCGCAAAGGGCATCATCGTAATGCCAGTGTCATTTACATCACCCAAAATTTGTTTCAACAAAGTAAAGCCCATCGAACCATCAGTCTCAATGCTCATTACGTGGTCTTGTTTAAAAACCCTAGAGATAAACCGCAAGTACAAGTCTTAGCCAAACAGTTAGGAATGCCTTGGCTGACAGATGCGTACAACGATGCCACTCAAACCCCACACGCTTATTTACTCGTGGATTTAAAACCTACCACTCCCGATTCCTTGCGATTTCGTACCCATCTGTTTCACCACTGGTGCCAAGACGGCGGGCCTGTCGTGTACACGTCTCCTTCGTCGACTTAATCACCAAAAAATCTATAAAAACCTCGGTCACTTGGACTCTGTCTCACACATTGTCAACATGACGTCCCTTCAGTCTCATCGTCCCATTAAATTGATTCGTGCCTTGTACGGTATCAGTCGCGAAAAAAAATCCACAAATACGTGCTCGTGTCTTAGAAGCTAGTCTCAAAGAAGTCTTATGATGGTTTACGGTGACAGCACGTCAATTACTGCAAGACATCATTCAGATTCCACATCAAACCAAACGTTTTTTTTGACAGAAACAAAGTCGCCTTGACACAACTAGCCGATCCTCGCACTGACACTCAAACCAAAAAGCAAATCATTTTGAAACCTGGAGGAAGCGGTTCTTTAGGAGGTGTCATCATTCGTTCCATCTTAAAATCGGATCCCAATGCTCCCAAAGTTGTCCCCAAGAAAAAAGCCACGCCCAAATGTACCCAGAAGAAAAAGAAAAAGAGCAACGGTGTCAAGACCAGGTCACAGCCTCAGAAAAAGAAAAAGAAAAGTCCACAGAAAACTGCTTCTACCCGCAAGAGTGTCTCCAAAAACTTCTCCTCCAGCGCTGACACCCTCTTCCTCTTTAGCGGCAGTGGCCGCTGCTCACAAAGTACCTGCCCCCAAAATCAAAGTCCAAGAGAGAACGGGTGTGTTACAGAGTTTACTGGATTTGTCCAAGCAAGAACTGTCCCGATTTAGTCCGTTGCGAACTCATCCAAGACGTGTGTTGCCTGTCATCAAGTTGATACGACGTGAAGACAATCAGTGGCGACGCATTCCAGTATAAAAGACCTGAGGCAAACAATACGGACCAGTGTTTTTGCGCTGCTCAACACCTAAAAATGTCCCCTCCAAGAAGTACACTCTCTTACCATCGTGTTAATTCTTCGGTCCGAAAAGGAAAAAGAGAACGAAAAAGACAGTCACGTCATCCTAAAAAGCGCTTAGCCAAACATCGACGTCACCCTCTGAAAAGACACACTCGTCCAGAGAATAAAAGGAGAAGCCACCAAAGGGGATGATTTTACATTAATATGGATAAGTTAGTAGATAATCATGCCGCAAAGTTAGAGAACGCGTTCTTTAACTTCCTAAAGAAATCAAAAAGATAAAAGGATGCATGTCGAGTCATGGACTTCAGTGTATGTTGTGCACCAAAAGATGTCTCCTCATTGTCGTTCTTCTGTCCAGAAAGGAAAAAGAAAAAGACAGTTTCGTCATCCCAAAAAACGTTTAGTCAACATAGACGTCACCCCCAGAAAAGACACACTCGTCCAAAGAAAAAGAGGAGTCACCAAAGAGGAGGATTCTTTGGTGATTTTGGAAAACACATCGTCACCTTTATGACGAAGCGATAGTCCCCCCATAAAGATAAAAGACCGTGTAACAAGTCATCGACGTTAGTGTATTTTTTGCTGTGTGCCACGGAACCAACGAACCAATCGAGAAAGATGTCACCCCAAGAAAGACATTCCTCTTCTGCCCCCAAAGGAAAGAAAAGGAAAGGACTGCCACCTCGTTTAGCCAAACATTGGGACATGTTGTCCGTCCTGTCCAAAGCTCCTCCACCAATGCGAAAAAAACTCATTCAAACTGCCTCCAAAGATGTCACCGATACCGTGTGCGAATGTTGTCTGAATGTCTTGAAAGGCACGATACCTTTGTCTAAACACCGGAAAGAATGCTGAGCCAGACATCGACACGTTCTTCGCCAAATGGTCCAAAAGAAAATACCCATTGGTCAAAAGAAAAAGATCTTGGTGCAACGCGGAGGAATTTTGCCCTTTTTACCCATGTTACTGAAAGGAGTAATGTGAACAATAGGAGGACCCTTACTGAAAGGATTAATGGGAACAATAGGAGGACCCTTGCTGAAAGGACTATTGGGAAACATCCTGGGAGGATGAAGATCAAAAGATCCAAGAAGATAAAAGGGACCTCTGGATTCAAAAGATCTAAGACGTGATCCTTGAAATCCAATGGAAGGACGAGAACTAGCTTTAGTGCCTTACAAACGATGGATCGAATACCATCGTTGGCAAGAACAACGAACCCCACATTTTCCTCCCAATCCTCATCTGACCGAGCTGTCCCAGTTACAACAAGAATTGCAATCATTGATAGATCTCAGCGATTTGTCAGAAACGGAAAAATCTTAACGGTACGGTCAATTGTTGCAACGACTGCAACTCTTTCACCAGAAAGCTTTAGACGAAACAGCTCTACCCACTCTGAAAGATTTTAAGGCCTTGATCAAAAGTCCATCACCACTACCACCACCACTAGCCCCAGTAATTAAGACAGAAAGTCCTCCAGCACTAGTCCCAGTGATCAAGACAGAAAAAGAAGAAGAGCTTCAAAATCCACCAGAAAAAGTACGCAACTTAAACAACACCACCTACATCCAGAATTGGTTGGATTAAAAAGATGATGGCGATCCCTTCTTCCTCAGAAGAGAAAAATAAAGAAGGGAAACCAGAAGTGAAACAAGAACTTATTACCCCAGTTCAGACATCTTCCTCCTCGACACCTATCGCTCGTCGGACACGTAAAGCATTACAATCCAAGAAAATACCACACGAAGAAAAGAGGAGCATCAGTGAAGAGTTGATCACTTATTAAAAAATGAAGAAGGTGTTAGCCAGCATTTACTACAATCCATCCCATCCATCAGGTTACGGAGGAGTTCAGAAATTGTATCGTGCTGCCAAAACTCGACTGAAAAGTATCCATTTACCTCAAGTGCAACTCTGGTTACAAGAACAAGCCACGTACACCTTACACAAACCCATTCGACGAAAATTTTCCAGAAGTCACACCCGAGTGGAATGCATCGATCATCAATGGCAAGCCGATTTAGCCGATGTCTCTCATTTGGCCACCTACAATCGTGGCTACAAATGTTTGTTTTGTGTCATCGACGTCTTTTCCAAATTTGCTTGAGTCGTACCATTGACTTCCAAATCGAAAAGTGAGTTAGTGCGAGACCTCAAACTGGTTTTGAAACAAAGTGGGCGTCACCCTCTTCGATGGCAAACTGACAAAGGCCCCGAATTTCTGAACCAAGCTTTCCTAAAAGAATTGAAGAAACGTGACATTCATTTTTTCACCACCGACAATCCCGAAACCAATGCCAACATCGTGGAACATTTTCAACGCACCTTGAAAGAACGCATGTGGAAATATTTTACGCATCAACACACTCTCAAGTACATCGACGTCTTGCCACACCTAGTCCAATCGTACAACCAATCTTACCATCGGAACATCGGACGTGCCCCCCAAGAAGTGACTCCCGACAACGAAGTGACCGTCTTCGAGTGTCTGTTTGGTACGTCCCCGACAGTGACTGTCCCCAAGAAAGGTGGAATGTTGGCACCAGGAGATTGGGTACGCATTGGCAAAACCAAACGCACTTTCGACAAAGGTTACTTACCCAACTAGACCACTGAATTGTTTCGTGTCACCGAACGTGTGCGTGGCCGTCATCCTCCCGTCTATAAATTGGAAGACATGAACGGGGAAGTGTTAAAAGGAACGTTTTACTTGCCCGAGATTCAACGTGTAACCAAAAAAGAAGACGACGTGTACGAGATCGAAAGCATTCTCGATCGAAGAACCCGAAAAGTGGGAAAACGACGTGTCAAAGAAGTCAAAGTGGGTTGGAAAGGATATCCTCCCAGTTTTGACTCTTGGATCGACGCTTCACAACCCTTTGACTATAAGAAGAAGTGATCATCATGCCCTTCAACACAGCCTCAGCTACTACAGTGACCACTCCGTCGCCAGTTCTTCTCTGCAAGATCTACAAAAGTAACCCCTGTGGGTGTGGTCTGGAGAACGTGTGCCTAAAACGCAAATCGTCTTTTTCTGCCAAATCTTTGTGGTGTATTGTGTCATCGGTGCTGCCATTGCCAATTTGAGTTTGCAACAAGGAGAGAAACATTTGTGGACCATTTTACTTAGCAGTTGCATTGGTTACCTTCTTCCCAATCCGTCTCTGAAATATTCCTGGAACGGAAACAACGACAACGGTGGCCTTGCGTCCAACGTCAGTCCCACATCCAACAGTCACCCTAACCATCCTCTTTTAGACACTCCTCTGACTTCCAGTGACTCCTCGGAAACTAGAACTCTGGAATTATGAACAACCAATTTTACTTAACGTTACCCAGTGACAGTTCCATGGAGGTGTTTCCCAATAACACTTTGTGCTGTTACACGGCCAGATTACCTCAGGCCATCCAAATAGATCACGAAGCCCATTGGGAAGTGGGTTTAGTGGAAATAATTTACCCTACACAGATCAAAAACATCATCGAAAATCAAAACACTTTTACGGTAGAAATTCATGACAAGCAAGTGCAACAAGCCTTGGATGAACGCATCAGTGTACCTGACTCTATGAAATCACAAGACCCCAAAACTAAACGAACCACTTATCGGTTGAAAATTCCCTCAGGCTATTATTTTAGTGGTCAACATTTGGTGAACACTCTTGCTGACAGGTTCATTAACATGTTTGGTAAAGTCTTGGAGAAAACCAGAAAAATGTGACACGATCGATTACCACAAAATATCTCGTCGCCTACTCATCAAATTTTCAGAGGACAAAGTATTGGCCATTACATTTTGTCCTGAATTGCATGACATTTTGGGTGGAGACCCTAAGTTGATCAAGATTGCAAGCGAAATACCAGCCGTGACCAGTAACTCGGATTTTTCGAGATATTTTAGATTCCCTGTAGAAATGAACCAAGGACTGAATTTGATTTTTGTGTACTCCGATGTGGCGGAGTACAAAGTGGTGGGACACACCTCCGTACCGTTACTGCGTGTCATTCCTTTCAAAGTGGATTCTGCCACGGCTGCTGACGAGAAAGGTGGAAACAACTATCACGTTCACCGCGAATTTGTACATCCTCACTATTGGCCCGTCAGTAAGTCGTACTTCGACACTGTCAACATTACTATAAAAGGAGATCTGGGACAAAATATTTTATTCACCAAAGGGAAAGTCACAGTGAAACTCCATTTTCGAAAACGATTACCCTAACCTGTTGTCAGTCATGTATCCTGTGTACCAAGGAGTCACTCGACAACGAGGACATGGTTTAGGAGATATGCTCAAATCAGCCTTTAGTACAGTGGCTCCCGTTTTGAAACCGATGGTGACACGGGGATTGCACGCCTTGAAATATGCCGCGTTGACGCACGGCAAAGAATTTCTCCAAAATGTCATCATTGACAAACAAAATCCCAAAGAAGCTTTCTTGAGAGCAGGCAAAAATGTCTTGCTTCAAACGGGTAAGGACATTTTGGACCGGCGAGAAACTCCTGTAAATGCCCTGGACAATGCCGAGTCAGACATTCCTGCTTCCCTGACGCCACAGCAAGGACAAGGCAGAGAAAGACGGCGGAAACACGTCTTCAGAGGACTTCACACCCCTAGAGCTAGAAAGACTAAGAAAAGAAAAACTGTCCGAGAGTTAGACGTTTTTGATTATTAAATCAGAGAAAATGATGCACCGAGAGTCTTGCGCTTGTTCCAAGTCGGAACTGGATCTGTTTACCATGCCACCCACCATGATGACAATGCAAGAATCCCAATGGGTCGAATTTCATCCCGTCTCCTCTTTGACAGATTCAGCTTCCATCGGGTTTGAAATCAAAGGACAACCCAAAGATTACATCGATCTGAATAGCAGTTACTTGTATCTGAAACTGAAAGTGATCAAAACCGACAACACCAATCCGGGAGCCGATGATAGCGTAGCTCCCGTCAACAATTTCATGCATTCCTTGTTCAGCGAAGTGGATTTGTACTTGAATAACAAACTGGACAGCAGCAGTATGGATACTTACCCTTACCGAGCGTACCTAGAAAATCTCTTGACGTACGGAAAAAAGGCCAAGAACACTCATCTGGATGCTTGCGTGGTATGGGAACCTGATACCGCAGGTGAAGACACGTTTAACGACACAGCCCTGACAGCCGATGACAATCCTCACAATGTGGGCTTTAACGACCATCGAAGGAAAATTCTGCAAGGTCGTAATTTAGAACTGATGGATCGTTTGCATTTGGACATGTGGTTGCAAGACAAGTATTTGCCCAACGGAGTGGATATTCGCCTGAGACTCAATCGCAGCAGTCTCGCTTTCCATTTGATGGCTCATGCCAACGAGTACAAAACCATCATCCAAGAAGCCAGACTTTACGTGCGTCGCGTAGAAGTGTTACCTAAAGCGGGAAACGACATCAGTCAAACATTGAGCAGATCGACCGCCAAGTATCCGATACGACGTGTAGAAGTGAAAACATTCACCATTGCTGCTGGACTCCGATCCAAGATCGAAGATCATCTGTTCCAAGGACAGTTACTCAAACGTTTAATCGTTGGCATCGTCAGTAATGCAGCCCTCAACGGAGCCCACGATCAAAATCCTTTCCAGTTTAAGCACTACAGAGTGTCCAAGATCGAAGTCAGTCGCGATGGCAAGACTTTGTGTACCAGACCCTTCGAACCTAACTTTGCCCAGAAAAATTACTTGAGATCGTACTTGTCCCTGTACGAAGCTACGGGGCAACTAGGAACCAACGCCAGTCACGGTATTTCGTACGAAGATTATGTCGGAGGTTACACTTTGTGGGCCTTTGATTTCACTCCAGACCAAGGCAGCGACGAGGGACATTTCCACCCTATAAAATCTGGTCAACTGCGTGTGGAACTTCAGTTTGCAGAAGCTCTCACCGAGACGGTCAACGTCATCTTGTATGCCGAATTCGATAATACCATCGAAATCAACAGTTTGAGAGAAGTCATTCTAGACTATTAGAAACAATGGAAGACTCCTATCCCTCATTGAACGATAGAGGATCTTTGGAAATGAAATGGGAGGATAGCGTGAAAACAGAACCCCAAGACCAAGACAAAGAGGACGAGGTAGTGGTCAAGTCCAGATGGCCAGAACAAGAACAACATTTAGTGTCCTATTTTGCTAAACAGCTGGCGGATAAAATTACGGAATTGACCAAGAAATATTGTTATGGATGTCAAAACGATCATCCCAGTCACATTCAACACGATAAATATCTAATGTTGAGTCAAGAAGAGAAATTGGACGAATATCTGGACGACGCTTGGAGTCTCATCTCAGAAGAAGCAGTGTTGCATGAGTGGTATAAAGGCTTGCGTGATCATTCCTGTCCTCCATTGTCTACTCTAGAGATCTATCGCATCGAATCTCTCTTAGCCCAGAGTGCGGAGACAAGGCGAAGAAACGGCTACTTGACAAAGCGTTTCAAACAAAAAGTCAGAATTGAATTGATGACTTACCATTACCTGTGGAAAAAAACAAAACAACAAAACAAAAAATGGATACCTGGAAACTTTATTACCTTTTGAACAACAGTTCGTACACTGCTTCTTGGAATCCTGTCGTGTGCGCTACATCGCAAACCTCAAGACCATCAAGCTTATGTCATCAACACGGACGACAGTCATCTCCCAGGAACTCACTGGGTTGCCGTCTACTTCCCTCAAGAGGACTGTGTGAAGTATTTGGTTCGTATGGATTACCCCCTTTGGAAGACGACATCACTGACTTTATGAGAAGAAATGCCCAGACGACACGATACAACAATGTAAAATTACAAGGCACAGATTCCATGGTGTGTGGACAATATTGTGTGTATTTTCTTCATCAACGCAGTCTTGGATATCCTTTAGAACATTTAGTGACTTATTTTGATAGTCACTCTTCTAGAAACGATGAGAAAGTAGATCGATGGTTTTGTGACCATTATAGTTATCTTTTGTCTTTAGCTAGGAAACGTAGTGTACATCAATGGCCTCATGACTTCCATCAATGGAAATCTCACATGATTTCACAACGTTGTCAACATTGTCAAAAATAATTTGTTTGATGTTATTGTTAATTGTTAATTGTTAGTAGTTGATTGTTGGTTGAATAAAAAATGTTGTTTTTGAAAAAAATGTTTCTGTCGTTTGTTTTCAAAAAAGACAGTGAATATATGCTCTTTGACTTTCTCTCTATCCCTCACCATGACATTCGCTATCATAGCGTTCCGACACTAAAACCTAGTAGGGATGTTTTCTATCGCGTCCGCGTTTGAACCATATAAAGCGGGTTGGTCTCCAGTCTGGCCATCCACTGTTGACTCTTCAACCTATGAACATGCCTTCCAGACTAGCCAAGCTGAACGAAGCTTACGCCAATTTACATCGTGTCAGGCTAAACCTGATACCGAAGCCTGAAGAGATAGAGAATGTCAGCATGTTATCCATAGCCCAAGACCTGATAGAAGAGGTCTTTAGAGAGGAAATCAAGAAAGAACAAGAAGAATGGACAGAGAAGTACAGACTTCAGAAGCAGAGAGAACAGCAACAACAACAGCAGCAACAGCAGCAGCAGCAAGAACCAGACAGAGGTTTTGTCGACTGCCGTGTGAACACCAAAGAGTTCTCCTTCTCTTTCCGCAGAAGCAGACCGTATTGTATAGGAAAGCCTGCTGCCAGACGGGGACGCAATCTTAGAGAGTAAAAAAAGATTGCCATCACTCCCGTTAACAAAAAAACCCAGCCCTTTTCAGGGATATCCCAATACTCTAGAAAAGAGATACTAATTCAATTTGCCAAAACAAATTTGTGTTTGTGTCTTTAAAAAAATAAATAGAAGTGTGTCTATAAGCACTTCGTTTCTTTTGTGAGTAAAAAATCCACCCTTTGTTTTCTCTGTCTTGTCAAATCGTGCATGTCTGTGTTTGGAAGTAAAAAGTAAAAAAGTCAACGTGAGTGTTTCTTTTAGGTCCGCGCGTTTGATGTTTTGTTTTTGGTTATGGTAAGTTTTGGTGCCAGGGGATGTTTTCCTTCACGTTCGTGCTCCAGGAATATAAAGCAGAGCACTCGTCAGTCTGGCTACCATTGTTGACTAGTCAACTTAAAGAGAAGATGAGCAGACTACAAAAACTGTTGGAACTCCAGATGCACCTGGAGCATGCCAGGCGTCTCCTGGACGAGCTGGCTATGGAGGCGGCACAGGAGGAAGCCAGGTTAAAAGAAGAAGAGAGAGAAAAGAAGAAGGAAGAAGAGAAAGAAAAGAAAAGAGGGATCCTGCCTCACCTCTTCATGAGACCTCAGTGTGAGGTCAAACCTGAGGTGAGGACACCTGCACAACCAGTACGGCCTCCTCAACCACATTCACAACCACAGCCACAGCCACAACCTGTACCAAGAGCCGCTGTCCTCCAGACAGAAAACTGGGAGCAAGAGGCTTTGGAGGAGTTGGAGAGACAGCGGCAAGTGTGGGAGCCGCAGCTTCAGCAAAATCATCCTCGGATCTAGCATAGGAGAAGACAGAGGGTACAAGTCTTCACTATCCCTCACACTGAAAACTGGGATAGTGAAGCCACTCAAGCTCCCTCTGCACTCCCAACCATACGCATCAATTGGGAGAATGACTGGAGCCGGCGATGCGTATGTGGGGCCAGACCTGGTAGGTGCAACCATTAGCCAGGTGCAAATGGAGTTCCAAGAAAAAACAGCCCTTCTCAGGGCTAACCAAATCTCTAGAAAAGAGAGACTATTCAAGTTGCCAATTGGTGTGAATGTAGAGTAGTGTGACTATAAATACTCACTCCTTTACTGTTTTGTGTGTGTGTGTGTGTGTGTGTGTGTGTGTGTTTGCATGCACATTCGTTGGTGAGGATAATATAGTGTGTATGTTTTATGCTTTCGCGTTAGTTGGTGAGGATAGTTGTTGTTGTTGTTGTGGGGCTTAACGCCATTTTTCAGCACACGATAGGCTATACATGGCGGCCAGTATTAATAGTGGAGGAAGAAACCGGGAAATCCCCCGAAAGAACCACCGACCCACGAGAAGCTACTGGCAAGCTTTCTCACATATCCACGTTCGCCGAATCCTAGACTCGAACCCACGCAGACAGAGGTGAGATGGCAGTGATCCGTAACGAAGAGCGCTTTAGACCACTCGGCCACTCGGGGCCCCTCGGTGAGGATAGTTAATAGGTGTGTGTTTTATGCATTCTCGTTCGTTGGTGAGGATAGTATATAATATGTGAAGTGAGTGTAAGGGATGTTTTCGTTCACGTCCGTGCTTGACGTATATAACGCGGAACGCTAGTCAGTCTGTCTACAGACTAGCCCAGCCTGGGGCCTAGAGCCCAGCCTGAGGCCAAGGGCCCAGCCCGCGGCTATAATCAGTCACGAAGCACTCAATATATAGGCGACTTTAATCCATGGAAGAAAAAAAACAGTCTGTCTACCCACGTTGACTAGTCAACACCTATCAAGATGGAAGTATTTAACCAATTAAAAGACAGTTGGTATTGGATGATGGATGGATCATACATACTGGATAGACTTGAAAAGGAATGGAGGTTCCCAGGCAGCCAAGACTTGGTGACCAGACTGAAAGTAGCCAATTTTGAATTACAAGGGATGGTAGTGGAGGAAGCGGAGAAGTTGTGAGGCTTCATACAACTTAAATATGGAAGAGTGGGAACTTTGAAACAAGTGATTGATATTGTTATAGAAGTCAGATGTTATTTGGAAGACATATTCCATTTAACCGAGTGGCCTTCTGTCAAAAAAGGCTTAGACGGATTAAAGAAAGGAGAAGAGATTATGAAAAAGGTAATGGGAGAAGAGGTGAAGAAAATCAAAGAGATATGGACAAAAGAGAGAAAGGAGAAGGAAAACCAAAAAAAGAAAGGGGACTTTGACAGACTGAATAAGAACTGGATGAAAATACAGCAAAAATTTAGAGCTATGGGACATCCAGATTGGATACCAGAAGAAGAAAAGAAAAAGACGAAGAAAGGAATCATTGGAAAATTAAGAAGCTGATGGAAGAACTGGAGACAATAGAAGCAAAAAACCAAAGGCCCTTTTCAGGGCCACTCCACTGCCTCGAAAAGATTTATTCTTTCTTGCCTAAAAAAAAAAAATTTAAAACATACTCTACTATTCACTGACACGAACGCGAATGCATCACACTTTGTACAGAAATGAAACAGGTGACATGACGTCACGGTACTTGCTACATTGTTGCAAGTGACCAGTACCGTGATGTCACCCTACCTGTTCCATTCCTTTTGTCCCTATACATTCCCTATGTTAAATTCCCATTGGCCCTATACAGGCCCAGGTTGATTTTTTGACCCTATAAATCTTGACCCTATACAGGCCCGGGGGGGGGGTCTGTAATGCTAATTCCAAATGACCCCGAATCGCCCCATATACTACTGTTATATTGGCTTCATTTATTGAAAATGCCAATGGCTGAATGTTGCAGAAACTGCGTTTGTACTTAATGAATATTTGTCACAAGTTGAAACTTTGTAGAAATCGGTTTATTAAGGAAAGCGGAAAGGATATGACACCCTGGATGGGCATTTGTTAATTATGGCGGTTAAATGAACCTAAAACCCTGATTGGACAAGTTAAATCGGGAGTGGGTTTCTCAAGAGAAGTATCGTGTTTTGCTGTGTTTTATAAATGTATTACCCCGCAAAATTCGTCAGTTTAAGTTTTGCAGAAGGTAAAATCTTAGCTCCGAGAAGATTAGCGAGTATTCTCTAGTAAAAAGACGTTCATCAAGAAAGTAAACGCAACATGAAATGTTCATTTGTATATCATTTTTGACCTAGGTTTTCATGTTGAAAATGGGCATAAGAAATGGTTTGTTTACATGCATTCATCATATTGATTTGGATTATAGTTTTACCAAAAACCATAATCCTACCATTATTATTTTTTTGGTGGCGGGAAGACAGATTGAAGAGGACCAACCTCTCTTTTGTGTCTCAGACTTGGTGCTTCAGTTCGTAATTGAAGATTTGTAGGAAACGCGTAAGTGCGCTATGAATTTTGTGGTTTTATTTTTTATTTTCTAAGAGTATATAACATTAACATATCTGATTCCACATGCAAACCGACGTTAATTTTTTATCAGGGTGACTACATAACGTATATAACGTGCAAACCGACATTTATTATTATCAATCGTTTCTCATTGCATGGCTGTCATAATATTTAATGAAGAGATGGTGGTCACGAAGATGTTGCTTTATTTCCGAGGATCTCTCCTGAAAGACGATGAAGCTGTCCGCATTAACCAACCCGTCGTGACCAAACATTGTATCTATGACCAATCTTTTCAAATTCCCATTCATGTCAGTTTTCCTTTTTCCTTTCGTTTTAATTCCTAATAAACGTTCCTACGTTTTGAGTGGAGCAGTCTATCTAATCACGTACGGTCGATTGACATGTGGTTGAAAGACACTAACTGTTGCCAATAAACTACTACCCGATGACCATGTCTGTTATTGACACTAAAAACTTGTAAAAAAAAAACCAAAAAAAAAAACCAAACAAAAAAACAAAAAAACCCACCAAAAACCCATGTACATATTCAGATTCATTTGAGATTTTCAGATTTATTTGATTGCATTTGAGTAACTGTTGTAAAACATGCAAGTACTCAGATTAATTTGGGATTTTCAGATTTATTTGAGTAACATTAAATACTTATATATATATATATATATATATATATATATATATATATATATATATATATACGCTCCTCTTCTGACACTCGTATTCTCATTATTCCCACTATGAAGATGAAATCATATGGACAACGCTCTTTTGCATACCAGGGCCCAACAACGTGGAACGAATTGCCCACTGCACTTAGACACAAAGACACAGTGATCTCATTCAAGAGCGCTCTTAAAACTCACCTATTTCAACTGCAAGAACAGACTTAAAGACCTAATAATGTATCCTTGCCTTAAATATTTTCAGCATATTTTCTGTTTCTACTTTCGTGGTGTTTGTTTTTAATTTTGTAATCATATCATTATATATGTTTTTTAAGTGTTGTCAAATGTTGTAAAGCGCTTAGAGCTTCTAAAGATTAGGCGCTATACAAAGTCCTCATTATTATTATTATATATCCCAAACACCCACAGTTTATGAGATAAAATTGAGTTAATATATTTCTAAAAGTGGGGTGCGGTAGGTTTGTGCTGGTTTGTGTTAAGGACATGACCGACTTTTGCCTGTCAGTAAAAACGAGATCAGTAGAACATGTTTTTTGGGAGGTCAATAACCATGAGTTGTAAACACTGGCACGCGTGTCTGTTACATGTGTGACCTTTACAAGGAAGTCTATGACGAAAGAATTAACGTCATGACTTTTTCCCCATAAAATAGTTCCAATCCCCAAACATCGATAGACATAAAGCGAAAACTGGCCATTTATTTTTATATATCTTCCAAATCTGTAAAACTCTGTGTGTATGTGTGTGTTTATTTGTGTATGATCTTTTTACGTGTATAAAACAGCGGAATGATCAACCAAACTTAGATTTGATTGGCTCTTAATATGTATATGTTATTCGAATGCGCATGGTTGCTTAATATAGTTGGACGGACATAACACTCCGAGTCAGTCATAGAGCGAAATCAGGTAATTTGTTTCTTGCAACATGTTTTTCTTCAAGATAATTTGTGTGTTATATCGACACAAAATCAAGATAGAGTAGGCCCAGTGTAAACGATGCTGATGATCTTGTATTGTGCGTTATCTATTTAGTATCTACGCATGATTTTAGATCATCGGTGTATTGTAGGCCGACTGTACACTTTTTTAATATTCAGTATTGATGTGCAAATTACTGTATTTGTAAAAATATTTAAAACGGAATAAAGTTTTATACTTACAGTTTAGGGGCCAAATAATGATAAGAAATTCGCTTGGTCAATGTGCCCCAGGGTGTACGTGACTTTTCAGACTTGGAACATGGCTTCCATTTCAAGGTAGTTAACAATTGCGTTGGCCAAGGCCTAAACGTTGCCATTTATTCTTAAGAGAAAAATGTAGAGGCTGATCATGAGTATTTTATGTGGAGATTCTGGTTTAAAAGAGGTCGTTTAGTTTGCATTAAATGGCTATAATACCTGACATAACTAATTTTACCCAGGGAAAAAGTGGAACGAATGATAACATCCACCACTATTTTCATTTATTTGAGAGAGAGAGAGAGAGAGAGAGAGAGAGAAGGGGGTTGTCGTAGGTACAGGTCATTTCGGCCGAAATCAGTTAAGGGGTGTCGAGTTGGTTGGGATATTTATGTAGATTCAGTGATGTTGATAGAGGACCATTGTGACCTGTTAAACTTGAATATGTGTTCGTAGTTATGGCTTATGCAATTGTACAGTATTTGCTTACCCTCCCGTTTGTTGTAAAGAAAAAATAACATTTTAAAAACAAAATTAGATGCTGTCAGGTTTTAGTATTTATACAAAAAGTGAAGAAATAAAAAATAAGTAACTTTCGTTCAAATGGATGCAACTGCCAGAGTGAAAAAATACAGTTTTTGAAGTGTTTAATACATTATGTATACTAATCATTATAATTTTAAAAAAAAACTATATAAAAAAAAATACCTATCTACCTACCCAAAGTTTAAAAGCAGTGCAATAGGAAAAAAGGGGGGGGGGGTGCTAATGGTTAAAGCTGACTGAGCACTTTCAAATTTGACATTATTGATACCTTTTTGCAGTGTCAGAGTGACTGGAATTGCATGTGAAAGTGAGATAAAACATGTTTGCACATCGATTTGCATATTCCATTATTGAAACAATTCCTCATGAAGAATAAATTCAGTTTGTATTGAATGAACAGTGAATGTAGATGTGCTCTAGTGCAGCTTAAGGCAGGGAGAAAGCATTGTTTGGTTAGAAAACATCTGGCTCAGGAAGGCAGTTGACCATTACATACAAGACATTTATATAGGAAATTTGCTGGGGGACATTTTAATGGCCGTTGTGAACATGCGACCATTAGGATGGGTTTGACTACTATATAAGCCTTTCATATCTTTGATTTTGCCTTGGTCCCTCCCCCTATTCCTGAGCACATCCATGAAAACCATGTTTCATGAAAGGGAGGTTTGCAGAGTTAAGTTTGTAAGAGAATACTAGCATAACGAATAAGAAATGTTAATGAGCTGGATTGAATATAGGACAAATACAGCATGGGTAAACTGAGATAAAGTGAAGTGCTTAAGAAGACTAATGAGGTATAGGAACCTTTATTCAGAGGACACCTTAGTAGTCCATACCAATTCATAACCTGGATAATCAACATTTTACTACACATTTTTCTGCATCATGTCACTTTTTTAAAAAAAAACAGGCTAAAACTTGCCCTCCATTGCTTATGTTTTTAATGATGATAAATATACAATTGGAGATAAGATTTTATGGAGACATTTTTCCATTGATGGTGGTAATGCCATCTTAAACAACATTTTGTTTAGGTTTTGGATTAAGTTTTTTATTTGGTTTATATTTCATAAACTGTTTGGATTTTGTTGTTATGCTTTCAGTAAATTATTATTGTAGCTAAGACAATTCATTTTGCAATATGCTCACTTGCTCCATTCAACATGCATCAGGGTCAGTCATACAGTATTTTCTTTGGGTTTTTTGTTGAAGCCAACTGATGGATTTTCTACTTTGGAATGAATCATTACGAATTTTGGATAGTTCATAGTGAGACATGCTTACTCAACCTTTTGACCTTGGGGGTTATTTATTTCACAGCAGTGCTTTGATTATGGGCTTTACTTGCAGGCCCTGCTGTTTTTGTTACATATAATTTAGGAGATACATGAAAAGATGGTGACCAGTGGTCCAAATTTCTACCTTTGGTACAAGAATCTCATTTTTTGGAGATAATCTTGATGCAGCAGAGTTTCTAATTTCACACAGTACTCTTTGTTCTTACAGGCACTTTTGTCCAAGGTAACTATTTTGCAGTCGGGAACTTGACACCATGTCAGCACCCAAAAGCCTGTTAGGACACAAGATCGAGCAGTTGGAGAAAGCCATTCAGAATGTCAACAATGCCAAGAGACAACTTAGTAGAAAGAATGTTGAGGTAAGTGATTTTCTAAACTATTCTCCGTTTTAAAGTGTATGTAATATGTCAATCGAATTAAAATCAGGATTTCTGGCATAGCATAGTTCTGATAGATAGCTCTTGTTCAGGTGACGTTCATAATACACTGTTCACTTCCTTTTAGTGGCCTATCAAATAAAGCATTGCATTTTGTGTTTGATAGAGTTATCATTAATAATGATATGTTATCAATGTATTTTTCACTTTCAGAAATTTGAAAACTGATTTTATTAGCGAATCAAAAAGTCAGTAGAACCTCTTTTCATTGTCCATTAGATCTGTGTGTTTTAAATAGATGTCATCAGATTGCATACTATGCAGACCATCTGTTTATAGATCTCTTGCTTACTCCATCCATTTTGCAATAATCTTTCTGTAGTTTAGATGCTTTTTAAGTAGTCTTTGCTTGTTAATTTAAAATAAAAAATTAAACAGATCAGAAATACAGCATAAAACCAGTTGTCATAGAAACAGATTTTATTTTGAATAAACATAAACAGAATAAACAAACTATAGTATATGTATTTTACTTTACTGATACTGATCACACACAAATGATACAGATAAGAGACTTGTTACACAAATGATACAGAGAAGAGAATTGTTACACACACAAATGATACAGGTAAGATAGTTGTTACACACACAAATGATAAGAGGATTGTTACACAAATGATACAGATAAGAGACTTGTTACACACACAAATGATAAGAGGATTGTTACACAAATGATACAGGTAAGATACTTGTTACACACACAAATGATAAGAGGATTGTTACACAAATGATACAGGTAAGAGACTTGTTACACACAAAATTGATACAGATAAGAGACTTGTTACACACACAAATGATAAGATAATAGGCTTATATAATGATCAGTGTTTTATCTACCCATGCGTCAAATATGCAGAATTTTCCGATTTGACGCACAAAAGTCAACGACGGTACGTAAATTGATGCACCTCAATGTCATGTTTTGCTGATTAACACAAAACAAAGGTTTGGTCTAAAAATCGTCGCCGGTACGTAAATTGATGCACCCAGTGTTATATTTTGCTGATTTAAACAAAATAAAGGTTTGGTCTAACTACTTCATTGGCTAGATTACAACTCGCTCAAACAGAGAAAACACATGCACATCAGTTTCTTACGCTGATGTTATCATAATACATAGGGTTACAACTGAGTGTGGAGCCTGGAACTGACCTTATGTGACCTGTAACTGTCACATCATTTGTAGCAACAGGATGTTAGAACCATAAATCACCACACACAAGAAAGAGGCGAAAAATAAACATGTGATTTTACAGTGATTCTGACGAGAAACTATTATTTTATGCGCATCCTTGCCGCGCAAAGAAGCAACAATTTCCATTCCCACAATTGTATGCCTTGCGTTGTTCCAAGATACTATCAGCGTTTGAATGAAAATGGTGTCCAAGGTTAAAAGCTTAAAACAGATCCGAAACAAATGAAATTATCATTTGGACCGTGTTTTTACAACTGACCGTCTATAATAGTATTGTTATCAAACCAGTGGAGCCTTCATCATCTAAAGATGAGGTAACGATTACTCGTAAGATAAAACATAATTTTGTGCAGCAATGGTTGAAAACATACAGCTGGCTACTTTTATAAAAAGAAGTTAAGTCGAGTGAAGACTGACAGTGAAGACGCCTTTATGTTTTGCCATATATGTACAGAGGCTAAAATAAACCTCGATGACCAAATGTGCAAAAAAACAATAACTTTCAGAACAGTACACTGGGAAGGCATGCTGGGTTGCCAGAAAACAAACTGCTGATTGAAGGCAGAGGTCTTGCAAGGATTTTAAAACTAGGAGTCCAGGACTCCCATTTTGGTAAAAATAGGAGTCCCACCAACAAAAGTTGCAGTCCTCTCCCAGAAAACTATGCAAATTAGAAGAACTGTTGGTTGCCATTGAGTTTAATTTTACATTCTTTATAACATTGACATAGCTCTCGTTTGTCCATCAGAGTGAGACTGAGTTCTGTCAATCCAAGGAAGGTCTTATTCCAAGCAATAAACTAGGCATCACACATTTTTCTTACACTTGGCTACTGTCCCATCTGAACTTTCAGTTCTAGCATCTTTACTCTCTTCTGAATCTCATTACAATCTTCGTCAATCTGCCGTTTAACTCCAAAATACTATCCAAATTTGTGAATGGCATTTTGTGCAAGTCTCAACATGTCTTGATTCTGAGGCCACATGCACTGCTTATTCTGCTACACTTGGAAATGAACACAATTATGAAACCTAAAGTTGTTTATTTCATGTACTCTTATAAATGACCACAAGCACATCTCTGGGTCTTTCTGCCTCTGAATTCAATCACTGTAAATATCAGTATATTTTCCCACCCAGCTGCCAGTCAAAGCCTTTGAGCTTGCCACCCAGCTATTGCATCATGTTCTTTTGATGTACTCTTGAAATGGCAACATGTACATCAGGGGGTCTTTCAGCCACTGAATTCTGCCATTGTAAATATCAGCAAATTTCTTCTCCACCCTGCCACCAGTCAAAGTCTGAGAACTTTCTGCCCAGTTATTGGGTCATGTTCTTTTGATGTACTCTTATAATGACAACATGCACATCAAGGGTCTTTCAGCCACTGAATTCTGTAATTATAAATATCAGCACAGCTAAGTGATCAATACATTTTCTCACTAAGCAGGTGGCTGAAGCAGGCCTGGCAAGTATTTGAATTATGCCACCCACTTATTACATGTATATGGAGGACTCCTGCCTAAGTGATTTTCTGCGTCCCAGAAGAAAAAAAAAAATTGGCGTCCAAATACGTGTGATTAAGCATTTCCAAGATGTCTGGAAGGTTCACAACACCAGGCAGATTTTAAAGCAGTTTTACAAACAAGACATAGCAGCGAAAGTGCTACTTAAGTGTGTACATTGGCTGAGTGTAAAAGACATCCCTTTCTTAAATACAAATCTCTTCTTAATTTAATACACGACTTAACAGCTAAAGAAATTGATTTAATACATGACTTAACAGCTAAAGAAATTGATGCCATTGGTATTTTGAAGAATTCCACCATTCAGTATGACTTGGCTACTACCTGTTCAGAGGTACTGTAGAGCCTATCAAACACTGTTGAGGAGAGTCTTACACATGACCTGCAAAATTCATCATTTGTGACAGCAATGGTAGATGAAAGTACTGACATAGCCAACAATAAACACCTTGTCATATATGCTCAGATTATTTCTGATGATATGAAACCATCAACAAGATTTTTAACAAATTAGAATGTTCAGATGCTTCTGGCAAAGGAATTGCCTCATTGGCTTTAGTCACATTATATAACTAATATTTTTGTTGTGTATTTAAACAACATAATATTTTTTAAAAACTACTTTAGACTGATCATCAGCTTGAATTGGACTCATAGGTTTGGATTTTGACTCACAGTTTTTTGCCTTGATGAGTCAAATGACTTACATGAAGCCATTTGTAGATAAAATACTGAATAATACACACACAAATAATACAGATAAGATACTTATTACACACACAAATGATACAGATAAGATACTTATTACGCACACAAATGATACAGATAAGATACTTATTACACACACAAATAATACAGATAAGATACTTATTACACACACAAATGATACAGATAAGATACTTATTACACACACAAATGATACAGATAAGATACTTATTACACACACAAATAATACAGATAAGATACTTATTACACACACAAATAATACAGATAAGATACTTATTACACACACAAAT
Organism: Megalonaias nervosa; assembly: GCA_016617855.1. Classification (NCBI taxonomy): domain Eukaryota; kingdom Metazoa; phylum Mollusca; class Bivalvia; order Unionida; family Unionidae; genus Megalonaias; species Megalonaias nervosa. The sequence goes on from JAECUM010029870.1 coordinate 24,045, forward strand.
GATACAGATAAGATACTTATTACACATACAAATAATACAGATAAGATACTTATTACACACACAAATGATACAGATAAGATACTTGACACTGTAAATGTGCTTAAATGCAAACTCTGCAACTACTTTTATATTGTTGGATTCATTACAAAAGAAATAAGTTTGTAAACTTTCACACAGGTAAAATCCCAGATTCAAACCAATGTGAGCCGTCAGCTGGAGGCACTTCGAAACCGTGAGGTATGGCTTCTGAACCAGGTGGACATGGTGACTGGTGCAAAGGAGGAAGGTTTACAACAGCAGCAAGCACGACTTAACAAGGCACTGGGAATTCTCCAGAGCGGGATTGTCTACCCAGAGCTAGGGGACAGCTTATACAACTGGGAAAGAAAACTGCAATTGTGAGTCAAACTGCAAAAACAAAATCTTTTTCCACATTGTCTGATAGAGATATATTGGTATTGTCTTTATAGCAGACATTGCAGTGCAGTTTTCAAGACTGAGATTGGCATGATGATTTTGTTGAAATCAAGACTTAGTCCACAAACAAGTTTGTTCTATAAAGGCATATTTTTTTTCCCATTAAATTAATACTCCTGGTCTCAATATATTGTATATTAAGGTAGGCACAGGTGTTCAGGTCATGAGGCCAGGTGAGCTCATGGTTTGGCCCTGCATCTGTAAACTATTGCTGTTTTCAGTATATCAAAATCCACTGAGCCAGTTTCAATCAAACTTGGCCAGCATCATCCTGTAATGAAGACCTTCCCAGCATGTCCAGTACCCATAACATTTCTGCAAGTGCAGAGTGAGTTGCTTTCACGTTTTAGTTGCCATTACAAAATTTAGGTCACCTCAGTATCTTTGATTGCAGAAATCATTTGAGCAGCTTATTAATGGTAAAAGATGTAAGAATGTGAAGGCATTAAAGCAAATTAAAGAGTGACTATTAAAAAAATAGCGAGACTATATTTAATAGCATGCATTTCTGTGGTCCTCATTGCTTCAACCTCGGGCCTTGCGTTAAATTCACATTTTTGAGTTGTCTAAACCATCTAAATACACATTGCCTTCTATACACCTTACAAGGTCTCAGATTCACTAATAAAGGGCCTTTAGCCTCGTTTTCTTCTGTTGACAGTTTTTGTTATTGAACCTGTAATTTCAGTTGTCTCCATTTCTGAGTTTTCCCAGGTCTGTACTATTATGGCTGATTGCACAGAACAAAAAGTGATTATGTTATAATTAAATTGCATCTGTCAAATATTTGTAATATAAGAAGAAAGTATTGGTGTCATTTTCTTATGAGCACATTGAGATTCTAAATGTCGGAGAGTGACCAGTCAGCAGTTTTCACTTGTTAATTTTCACTCACCAATTTAGTTGCAAATGTGACCATTTTAATTGCATCTTGAAATGCTGCTTTCAGGTTTGTACAGATGATGCTACTTAACCACCAATATGGCCACCATTACTAATCATAGAAAATTTGTTAAATGACATCTTAAAATTGGCTCAGCAGAATTTCATCAGATTTGACAAAGCATTCTGGAAGGCCTTTTCAGTTTGTACAAAGCATTCTGGAAGGCCTTTTCAGTTCGTACAAATGCTGCTGGTTTGCCATTAGATGCAGTTGCTATTACTTAAAATTGAAAAAATCCTTTTAAAAATTCAACACTACTGAACAAAAAATATTAAATGTGCTGAAAAGTATCATGGCAAAAGCTGGTAGAATTTCTATCAAGCTGGTAGAATTTGGCCACCATTTCCATCCATCTATCACTCATACTTCTGCTTCTGTTGCACAACTTCAAAGCTGTTTGAGATTAAGGAATGAAATTTGGGTGGATGAGAAAGCTTACCAGTAGCTTCCCATGGGTCAGTGGTTCTTCCTGGGGTTTTACCTGGTTCTTTCTCCACTAGTTAAACTTGACAGCCATGTATAGCTCATTTATTTGATGAAAAATGGCATTAAACCCACAAGAGCAGCCAAATGAGCTTAAGGTATGGTGCTGTGTCCTTTGTGTACTGTCCAACAATCATCCTTCAACATTTGTTATTTTCTAATTTTTATATTTAAAATAACCCACTGAACTTGTTTCAGCCGTTTATGGCAGAGATCATCCTGGCTTGAAGAGGTTTAAGGTTTATACAAATGACAGTCTTCCCTCAGACATTGAGCTGTAACTAATAATAGAAATCTTAAAATGACATATTTGTAAAAACTACTGTACAGAATGAGGCCGTGTATGATAGCATCCTGGGATGAAGGGTTTTCAGTTTTATACTGCTGATGACAGTCTACCATCAAATACAGCCACCATTCTGAACAATGGGCTTGACAAAATTTGACAGAAAGCATCCAGCCTTCAAGGCTTTAAACTTGATACAATTGATGCCAGTCTGCCATCAAATACATGGCCAGGGTTACAGAAAAACCTTGCAATGTCTTTTCAAAAACTGCTGAGTAGAATTTGAGCAACAATTCCTGGTCTAGAGGGCTTTCGCTGTTGTGGAAATGGTGTCAGTGTGCCATTAAATATGTTGGCCATTACTAAAAAGAAAAAAGAAAAACTTGTAAGGAATTCTTCTGAGAATTTTTACTAAATTGGACAGAAAGCATTCTCTCATTTTCTTATCATTTTAATATGAACTCTGTGAACTCAAAGTACCCTGGCATATATTTTTAAAAAATTGCCTTCCCTGGGTACTATGTATGTTTAAATGGAGCAGCCCTGTCATAAAGGATGTTATATTTAAAGTAGAAAACCTTCAAAGGACTTCTCTAAAACATCAGAATTTGATGGAAAGCATTCTGGCTTAGAGGATGTTGATTGTTAGACATACCAATCTGCGATCAAGCAATTGAACTCTGATCTTGGACCCACATGAGCTTATTCGTTTCTTTTTATTTTTTGAGGGGTGTTGGGGTGTACAAAAAACCACACATCTAGAAAGAAGTGGGAACACAGACTGGAGTAAGTTTAATTTCATCCTGTGGTTTGGGGGTCAATCCCTTAATACAGTGCAGACAAAGATATATTGTCATCCACACAAAGCCATTAGTTTCATCTGCTTCATCATTTTCCTCTTTGCAAAAACTGAATCACATGAAAATTTAAATCATGGTGAGATGCAGATCATGTTCAATCAGCATGCAATAAATATTTTTTTTTTAAAAAAAGAAACTGAGATAGTTTAACATATTTAATTTCTTCATAAAGACTTGACGTGGATGATCATCAACCTGAGGAGAGTCCTTTTATCACCTTCAAGGCTGACTCAAAGGGATTGCGAGACATAATAATGAACTATGGCAAAGTTGTTGACTCACCAGTCGGCATCAAGACATCCTTTATGGAACCTGATCGTCCATCTCTTAGTCTTCCACCCCATCTGGAGGAATACGAAGATGCCCAGCATCATGTTCTATACAAAACTTTAGAAGAGATTAGCAGAAGCAAGACAAAGGAGCCATATGTAAGTTATGTAAAGCATGCCTTGCTTTATCAGTGTAAATATTTGGATAAGCCTGGAATGATCTTTTTTCCAAAATGCATGTCTCCCTGTATAAGTCCAGGGTTCCCCTTGGGATTTGAAACTGAAGAGTAATGGATTCCTGAAATTTTCAAGAGTCCAATATGAAATTTAAGGGTCAAAGTCTTATAAAAACACAATCTAAAACTTGTTTACGTTTGTGGACAAGATTTGCTTGATACAGTATAATCTGTATTTCACTGTTGACATGGCAATACACTAAGGTCACCTTCAAATTTCTTCCACACACCCCTGATATTTTGTACGCATTTTGAAGTAATGTCGGTGCATATCTTAAAAGCATGTTTATTTTTCACAGTTGGAGTCATTATCAGGCAGATGTGCCCCAGAGAAATGAGTAAAGTTATTCCTCAAAGCCATGGTATTTATATGTAATACTTAAATTTGAAATTCACGTTTCATACAGGTGTCAGACAGTCAACAAATGGAACAATGTGCAGTGTAACACTAGCAGTAATATTAGAAATGATCAGATAGGAAATAATTCTTTTATATACCAGAAGTGTAACCAATTTATGGAGAATAAATTGAAATCATTAAATATCAAAAAGGTTTTTTTTGCAGATCGTATATTGCTAGTCTTTATTGCTGATTTTACTTTATACATAGGTGTTAAATGTCGCTTGTCTCTGTCACTCAAACAATCTAGTTATCTTCTCAAAACAAAAGATCAAAGTTGACATTGGTGTCATTTATCACACAGTCCTGCGCAACTTCTCATGTGAACAATACTAATTGATTAGTGGCCCATGCAGGTATTGTCATTCAAATGACAAGAATGTCAAAGGTTATTATATGGTTCTGATTATAATGCTGAACATTTAAGGCAAAATTAAGTCAAACTGAATTTCACAAGTCAAAACCCAGGACTATGGGTCATAGGGAAACCTGGACTCATTAGCAAAATATTATTTTTCATGATCAAATGAGGTCAAATCAAGTGTTTCTTGCAGATCTTGTAAAAATAATACTTATTACAGTTCAAAAGAAGTAGGAATTAGAAAATAGTAGTGATAATAATAATAATAAGAAGAATAATAATAAAAGAAATTTTGTGAATGAGATGTTTATAATGTGATTGAGAATTGATTAAATCTGGCACCAAATTCATGTGTATAAATTCCATCAGTGGATTTACAAAATGATGTGCGCTAGGTTTAACAACTGTAAAGGAAATTATGTTTGTAATAACTTGAACATATCATAACATGTAACTTAAATGAGTAATCAGCAAGAATTAATGAATAGAAATTGAATAAATATGATTGACTTGTAGATCTCTTGTCACCATGGATGATCAGTGTCAGAAATTAAATAGAAATAAACAATGATTAATCTACCACTTAGGGTGACCAGATTATGAATGTACAAAATTATGAATATGTGATTATTCACTATATCTTTAAAATTTAGAATAAATATTAGAACATCCAATATGTCAAACAATGTTATCACATAATACAGATAATGAAAAAAACACAATTTTATATTTCATATAGCTCTACAGCTGAAGATTTTACTTCTGTTTACTTTTAGCTTCCTGTCAAAACTTTTTTTTTTTTTTTTGCAATGTTACTACCAGTACCTCTAGTGTGTAAGGCCAAACAAAAAAACATGTTCTCAGTCAACTGACCATCCCTGTTTTCTGCTTTCTCATTGCCAACCCTGGCACTTTTGTCCCCCAACGGTATTTTTAACAAATTAAATATATATAATGACCAGTCTACCCTAATTTTAAAACCAGTGCAATAGGAAACACAATTATTTTTTTTTTCTTGGCCTAAGTACACTGGGTATGGTGCAGTTCACATCCAGTGAGATTAAGGTTTATTGATTTTCTCATTCAAGCACTTTTGCTCCTGTAGCATGGGGTGAACCAAATTCAGTAATTTGAAATAATGTAGGACATAAATAAACCACTCTCGGGTAATACTGTACACAGGAAAAAAAACCCCAAGCACATTTTAGTTAAGATATAATACATAAACATTAAGTATACACAGCTCCTTGAGAAAGTGTAGTTTTTCTTGTGCAGTCAATGATAGTTTCTGACAGCTTTGTATATAAATTGTTGGTTATTATTGTTATAGCCAGTGAGTGCTTCTCAAAGGTCATTTTAAAGTTGAAGTCGTATAATTAAATTTCAGTCCATGTTTCGATAATTGTTACTAGAGATGTCAGAATTTTGGGAAATTTCTACCATGTACCTGTCAGTCCTAACGATCGATTACCCGGTACCTGATCAAAGAGAAATTGTATTAAATGTGAACCTGAACTGCTTTTTTGTAGGCTCACACATGCCAACCTCCAAGAGAGGTATAAGCATAATTATTACTAATATAAGTGGCAAAAAAGCATAATCTGAGCATAAAAAGAGTAATTTATATTACATGCCTTAATTACAGAAAACTGTATGATAAACGTACATATTTATTTTTTTTAACATAAATTTACTTACCTGGATCTGTTGTTAAATTTTTTGTCACAAATCAGCTAAATTATGTGAATTAGTAGTTAGTACAAGAGTATAGATACGAAAGAAATTGATCAATTATTTATGCATAACACTCACTTTAACTACTCTACATGTCAACAGTAACTTTTGCAAATAGTCATCAGGTCCACAATGATGTAGTATCCTCGACCTGCCATGGTTTGTCCATTAATGATGGTCCGGTGCAACATGTTTTTAAGTTTAACAAAATCCCTCTCCTCTAACATTTTTCAGTCACTTAGCATCCGTCATTCACATCAATACAGCCCGGGTTTTTTTTATGATATCCGGTGCCAATTTATTTTCAATTAAGACGGGTCCTCTACTTGTCTAGGATAAAAAATAGAATGAATCTATGACAAGTGATTTCACATTCAAGAATCCCGTATGTTTTATACAAACTGTTTCATGTAAAATTAATGCAAAACTTAACCATATTTACACATGTGGTGGATTTAAATTTATTTCGTTGAATATTTCTTAGTACTTACTATCGCTGTCGACAAAAGGTATTGACCCAGTTAATGTCATCAGAATCTCAAAACAAACACGCTTAAGTCGTGAGAAGATTGGTGCACGAACCACGGATGGTGTAGCTTGAAATATCAGCATTGATTCTTCTTAAACAGGTCTTGTGAGAAAGGAGAGAAGTGTCCTGCCTTGTATAATTAAATAGTACATGTGTGACAAAGTAAATTGTAAGCAACCATGCAAGCCTCTGTGATGATGAATAAATGCGCACATGACACGAGCCTCAAACTGTAATCATTATTCTGTGTCTCGATCTGAACTTGGAAAACGTTTGATTTTAAATGGGCACTCAGATGTTCATTTTATTACCCGGGTTATTATCAGTGGGTGGTTACCTGGGTAACCATTGACATCTTTAATTGTTACTAGATGAAAATAAAATAAGAACAAAATCTGAGCACTAAAGCTAAGCTTTGATTTGTAAATGATTGTACCAGTTTTTCATAATTTAAATTGTTATTGTCCAAATGCAAACTGCCAAATGATGTCATGTCAGTGAGTTTCATCTAGAAGTGATACAACAGATATTTGATGCTTGAATTTAGATGCTATTTGATTTTATGACTATGATAAACCAAATGAAACATAAATTTGAGCCTACATTCCATCCCTAGTTCCATTTTTACAGCTAGGATTGTATATTTCTCTTGGAAACACAGAGATCTCTTGGAGTCTTAGTCAGTCTTTAACTAATCCTTTATTCTTTGGAGAGTTGTTTCCAAAGCAGTCATTGAGTTATTGAGTGGTCAACATGTTATTGACCAGCATCATCCTGTAACAATATTGAGAGTGGAAATCTAGTTATTGAATAAGATCATGTTGTTGAGAAAACCTGATAATGGATAAAATCAGGTAACTTTCAAGAAATGGTAGAGGAAAAAAAGACCTTATTCTGACTGACCACCCACGTTTTTGTTAAGTTGAAACCAGAAACATGCATATTATTCTTGTAGACAACGTGGCAATTAAAGGCTTCCAAATTTGTTTTGGCACTCAACAGTTTCAGTAGATGTATGGATTTGTATTCACAAGAGTAGACAAGTCAGTTACCCAGATCAGCAGTTTCAGCCTACTCTGAACTTCTTGTTTTGATAAAGCATTCCTTTTGAATTCATTTTTGTACTTGATGCCCATAAACAATCAGGCCAAGTAGTCTTGTATTAAAATGAATATATTTTTATGCTGATATTTTTGGAACTATTACAGTTTAGCATCCAAAATGATTCTTGACATATCACAGTGGTTGGAGATGAACTACTTCTTTGATATCATTTGGGGTACATTTTACAAAAATTCTTGGTAATTTCATTAATGTTTAGTCGGGCATCACTTGTCACATTGATCCATAAAAGTAATGAAGGTAAATTCAAAGAATGATTTACCTCCCGTTTTCATGCTTTGGTGTGACAGGAGCATAAAATTATGACTTGGAAGAAAATATTTCTCATTCTGTTTCTTTTAGCTGCAAACTTTCTTCATCACTCTGTGAAATTTTCATGCTTTTGCATATGATAGGTCAGGAGGAGACATACTAATTGGCAGTTTTAAGAATTGTCAGGGGTTTTTTAGGGAAAAGGAGAATTTCTTGTATCGATCATTCACTTTTAAATTTTTTTGAGATAATAGTATGAAACTAGTGTCAGTTTCTTGCAGCAAATTTTGCAGTGGTTGAAATCACTTTTTTTTTTCATTTTAGGTGAATGTACACCTCCCAAAATTGTCTCCTCGTCTTGAGGATTGGCTCGCTGTACCCTCCACTGTTACTACACCTTCCAATACCACACATAAATTGTCATTACCTAACTTTTCCAACAAGACTTCTGATTGGCTGAAGCAGCCTTTTACCATGGATACAGTTCCCCCTGTGACCAGCATATCCTCTGATGTCAGCATCCAGACATGGCTACACAAAATCAAACAGGACCCGTGTGAGGAACAGGAGGAGGATTTTGAGATGATTGAAGAACAGGCAGAATGGAGCTCAGGTAAACTTAATGGAACGTTTATCTACATCTTAAGTCAAGCATCTTAATTTCACTTGTAACATTTACTAAACAAAATTTTGGGGTTAAATTTACTAAGGTTTATGTCTGACCAGAATATGTAATCAGAAATTTAACCAGTGTGTATACTCAAGAGAGCAAAGTATCATGACTCATTATCATTGATGTGCTACTTTTAATTGATCATAGTTGTACAGCCGGGGCTTTGATCCAATTAAACATTCCATAATGTCCATATTGTGTCATTCATCCAGTAGTGCATTTGTTGCAAGTTCCTGTAAGTTTGAGGTTAGTTGGAATGAATTGCAAAAATATCGAGTTACATATAATTCATAAATAGTTGGAGAGTATGTTCACTCCACAACATGACTCTAGTTTTCATGCAGTTTCGAATTATCTATGTTATAAATGTATTTGCACATTTTAAAGAGGAAAGTGGTCATGAAATGTAATAAAAAATTGGTGGAATAAATCTTAATAACATTCACCTGGAGGCATACAAGTGGTACTGGTCCACTTGATCAGTAATTAATATGATGAAACAATTTTATGTTTGATGATCAAATAAACTGTCTTATATAAAGCAGGTTTTCAGGGTATTTCTATTTGTTGTTTTTTTTTTTTTCTTCAAATGTTTGAAATTAGACTAAACTACATCTTTATGAGTTTGTCAGGTCTTGGATCCAATGATAAAAAGTCCTGTTTGAGTTCACCGTCAAGTCCTTCCCAGTACTGGATTCTTCTGAAGGAGAGGGATGCAGAGGGAGCAAGACCAGAGCAGAATACATCTCCAATAGCTGAATGGCTGAAAAAGGTTTGTTAACGGGGTTTTTTAATCGATTTAAAGGTTTCATTCATCATGATTTGCTCATATACATACTAAAACTTAACCACAGCAGTGATTTCTTCAGGATGTTGCACAGATAAGAAGTTAGTAATTTCGTAAAGGGGATTGTCAGTTGGGTTTTTTTTTGAGGGGGCAGCTTTTATGAGCTCAGTTTTTTATTAATGTACCCCTTATAGTATGTTTCAACAAATGTTTGTGTTTGTGATTACTTGCAATGAATAAAGATGAAACTTGTTAAGCTTCATTACTGGCACAGCAGTAGAAATTGTGCTATCCCAATTGTACTATGCTGTATGCATTTGAACTGCATATAATAACAGAGAAATTACCACCAAATACTGAAAAATGCACGTCTGCCATTGTACAGCCTTGTCATATGCTGCTCAGTATTGCTGAAATGATTTTAATAACTGATAATCTGTGAAAGCATCTCAGCTCAGTTGAAAAATTTGGTAAGTACTAGCTACGGATATTGCTAAAAAAGTCAAGCACTTGTATGATCAGTTAGAGCTTTGTTAATATTAATTTTGCCTTTTTTTGTTGTTGTCATCATATCAAATTAACTGTGCACCATTTTCACTGGCTCACTCATTTTTAAGGGGACTGGGTTATTAAAATTTAGTGGGAATTCATGTAATTGCTCATCCTAGAGAAAACACATAACAGGATTTAAGACACCTAGATGCACAAATCTGCATTGTGGTTGTGCAGTCTTATTTGGGAAGGGTCACAAATTTTGACAGTAGAAACACTGCAAATTGAATATTTCACAATTTAGTGATGCACTATTAACTTAAAGCTGTATAAGTGGACAATAACCTTGTGAGAAATATTGCTGGTAGGGAAGAAAATCATTAATGTAATTTATTTTTTGTATGACCAATATATAGAAATATTTGAGACTTGGTTATTTCATTGCAGGCAGTGGCATCAGCAACAATGTTCATTCTAGGTTTGGAGTCAAGGGGGCCAAATTGGTCACACCTTCTGTTCTGATAGGGCCAATTTAAAGTATAGAGGGTCAAAATGAATAAACTTAACATTACGCTAGTTTTACTGTCTAATGTGTACAGGACAAATAAAGCAAGAAATAATATTGTGAGTCAGTCAGTGACAATTATAACTAAATAAAGGATCCTTAACATCAAGTTCATTTCATGGAAAGTAGAGATTGAAATGTTCTCCATTATTGAGTTGCCTTCCAGATATCAAGATCTTGACTGGAATCAAATTATACAGTGTTAACTTTTATTACTGCTTTTTTCTTCTTGCTGAATTGAAAGATGGAACAACTGGTTGTATATGGATTCCTTTTGCAAGTATTGATGCAGATTGAACTTTTCATGTTGTTTAGGATTTTATCGTATATCAGCCATTACCTCTTCAACCACTTCAGCTGAAAATTCATTGTTTCCAATTTTTTCCTCAGTGCTGGTCATTGCTTCAGTCTCTCTCGATGTTTCGTTGCTAATGTTTATAACAGTTTCTAGTTCAGTTACGTTTTATTTTTTTTTATGCAACTTTCTGTATAAAAATAATCAGAAGTCTACTTGATTTTCTCCAATATTTGAATCTATTCAGAGATTTGATCTGACTTTTAAAAAATGCTTATTTACAGTGGACTATCAGAACAAGTGCTGTAAAGATCTGTGTGGTTGCTTTGCCACATTTTTATTAATGTTTTGAAAGTGATGACGACGGGAATAAAAAATATAACAAGTACTTGTATGGGCTAGTTGAAATATCAGTGCACCAATTTGGCCCACTTATCAGTTGCCAGTGTACCATTTACGTACAAAGTGCACCAGTGGTGCTGTCTAGATTGAACACTGTTAAGACTCTATCTAGAAGTGTTATAAAGTATAGCTTCTGCCTCTTGGCTTTATTCTTGTAAAACTGATGTAAATTATTACTACAGTACAGCTTGCACAAATTTTTATTTCTCCACACATTGCAGTTGGGGTAGAGAGAAAGTAGAGAGGATTAACAAAAAGGCAATCCAGCATCTTTCCACTCATTCTTATGGAGTTTCATGCAGAGAATAGCTCTGCACACCATACTTTCTCACATCATCTAATTACCGTGAAGTTGAGGTAGTGTCTATAAAATGCTTATTCACTATTTATAATCCTCACAAACGTGCACTAAAGAGTTTAATTGTGGGGCATTTATTTCCGTCGTTGCCTTTCATTTCTCCAAATTAAATATTAGACAACATCATAGCTGCCAACTGTCCTGTTTTTTCCATATTTGTCCCGTATTTTGGACCTGAATACGGGTGTACGTTTTTTTTGCAAAAAATACGTTTTTTAATTTAAAAAAAAAATAATAAAAAATTTCCTTGCAATTTTCAGTTTAGAATGGGCACCTGGTTCCATTCTGATAGAAATGTATCGCATGTATATAGGAATACAGTTCTACAATATGATTGGTTCATTCGAAATCGAGGCTACCATGCCTGTCTTTATCCGCCATATTGGATTTCGCAAACAGTTACCGCTACCACTGTGTCTCATCATCGTAATATTCAACTTCTAATCATGTTGAATAGGAAAGCAGAATGTTCAGAATTTTCACCAGAAAAGACAAGAAAACAGAACTGAAAGGACAATTGTGCCATCTTGTTTAGATTTGTGAAATCATCTAGTAAAGGAGAAGACCTTACGTTTTGGAAATTGTGTAATGTGATTTCGCTATTGGGCATGGAGGCGCACATGAAATACAAGAGCTCGAAAAAGCTAATAAATATCGGCTTGCTGCTTCATCATAGACAACTCAGCCTGAACTTGGATGTATATAAATACCAGAGAGAACCTTGATGTAATTCGATCGAAATTCGGTTATTAAATTTCTTTTAGAAATGAACCTTCCTTTTTCAGTTACTAGTGTTGCTGGCGATTTATTTTGCACGCGTTTTCCAGACAGTAAAATCGCAAAGGATTACTCGTATGTTAGAATGAAAACAGTTCAGTAAGAAAATCAAACAGAATTGAGATTATCAATGAAAGTTGGTACATTTGAATCGATAATAATTGAAAAAAATAAACAAGGTGTGGAAAAGGCTCCTATAAACAGCCTGTGTCTGAGTGTGTTGCACTCTTGCACCTTCGGAATGGGCACCCGAATGGAACAGGGTGCCCGTCCAGAAGGTGCAGGTGTACAACACATGCATCTTTGACATTAAATAATTATGTAAGGCACTGCCCTACCTTACTGATGGTTGTATATGTTGTAAGTAGTTACATATGCATTAAAATTTTTAAAAATCAGTATTTGGTCCTGAAAATCAGTATTTTTGTCATAAGTAATCAGTATTTTTGTACTTGGGGGTTGGCAACTATGAAACATTAACCTATTGCCACTGACTCATGAACTTAATACTGAATATTGCTTGAAGCTTTTCATTTTCATGGGGGGGTTGATATATCTTCTGGTCTGTCCATTAGCATAACTTTGTCATTCCTAAACTATTGGAGGATTCCTATGGAACTTTCCACATATTCATGGTCTCATTTATTCATTTCATTCAATCCACTTCATGCCTCAGGTGGTACATAAGGCTTCCATAAAAGAGTGCAACTGATGCCAGTTTGTGGCCTGTCTATTTATGGTTTCCAATGTCAGGTTACGCATCTTCATCTCCTTTTCATCTGTCCTTTGCCATGTCTGCATGGGCTGACCCCATTTACACTTTCTGTCTGGTGTTAGCATAAGGCTGTAGTAGATAATGTGTATGGTGGCATCACACCCATGTTGAAGTCCTCTCCATCTCCTCATTTTTTGTTGTTTGGACAACAGGTTTTGCATTTGCCCTCTGATGCAGCTTCGATTGAGAGCTATTGGTCTGGAGGAACCTCTCCAGACACTTTGTTTTGGAAGGTCTCTAGTTAGTAAACTACTCTTGCTATATGCTTCCATCCTCAAGCCATATAACAATGACACTGAAAACATTGCTGTTGAGGATTCTTAACTTTGTTTTGTTCCCAGTTTCTCAGATTTCCAGATATTCTTCAGCATTGTGAAGGACATATTGGCTTTGCTGTTTCTTGAGTTGACTTTCAGTCATCATCTGTTTCAGTGATGCTTCCCAGGTAGGTGGACTCACCCACTTTGTCTGTGGTATTGTTGTTGATGACAACAGAGTTATTTGTTTTCTGGTTCATTTTCATCAGCTTTGTCTTGCTGATGTTCACTTCCAGTCCAAGCATTTGGTCACAGTTTGTCAATTTTTGCATGTCTTTCTGACAACTTGAGAGCATGCTGATGGCATCAGCATAGTCCACATCTTCTAAACATGAGGTGAGGGTTGTTGTCTGTTATGGTCATCAGCCAACCTGTGGCATCAATAAAAAGAAATGGTGACAGGATGCAACCCTGCTTCACTCCATGTGGTGAAGCTGATACTGTCTGTGAGGTGATTGCAGACAACCTTGCACTCGAAGTCCCTGTAAATTAATTTTATGACTTTTGTCATCTTCTGGGGGATTCTGTACTTGTGCAGAATTTTCCAGAGGATTTGCATAAAAGCTGTCAAAAGCCTTTTCAAAGTTTATAAAGTTCATGACAAGTTTTGCTGGATAGCCCGTTCAAGAATCTGAGGGTGAAGGTGTGGTCAGTGCAGCTTATCCCTTGCCTGAAACCAGCATGTTCCATGCAGATGACTTTGTCCCATGGTCTAGTTGGTCCTAATGGTGCTCCTTGGACATCTAAGGTGCCAACCACAATGACCATCTTAAAAGTGTGGAGGGTTTTAACTGCTCCATTGTGATGGGTGGAGGAACGAAAAATCACACGAGATGTACTGTATATGCCCTTTTTATGCCTGTTTTATACCCCAGCATTCCTGGATTCATATCTGTTCAGTGTACTTCTACTTTGGATTTCAAATTAATTCTCCAGTCTTGGCTGACAGAACTGCTGCAGCGAGCCCTTGCAATGTACATTATTTTTAGCTCAACTTGTTTTAAAGGAAAAGAACTTATGGGATGGCCTGTTGTCCGTTGTTCATTTGTCATATATTTGTCCATTAGCATAAGTTTGTTGTCACAACTTCTCCTGAACTACTTTGTGGACAAGTTTTGTTTTATTGCATTAATTTTATAACATTCCTATTTAAGTAAATATATTAAATATTTAAAAATTATTTGATACTTTTCATATTTTATATATTGTTACATCACATGTTGGTGATTTCCCTCCTCCTACCCTCCTCCCGAATGTCCATCCCTCTTAAAAGACCACATTCTTGCTGCTTCATGATGGAAGGTCATGTCAGCATTCAAGCAGACAACATAACAAAGTTTGACCATACGTTTTAAGAATGTTTCATTTTTACTTTTCCCCCTGCGGGTCCGGGGTTGTAGAATTTGCCCGCCGTGCCTCGCTACGTGTCGTAAGAGGCGACTAAGTAGAGGCAACCTGTTTGCCGTGGGTTGCGACCCGTGTCGGAGGAGGAAAGGATCCTGGTAGTTGAGCAGAGGCTTTCCGATGCAATACACTACTTTGGCCTCTACTTCTTCTAGACGGGTGGTCGGGATGGGCCTGGTCTCGACAAATTGGCTGGTCACGCCGAGCCCTAGAAGGTCTTTAGTTACTCGCACTCTTTCTTTATCTTTCTCCTTGTATCTCTCTTGATACCACCATTGCCCCCACATTCTGTCCCTTTAAATTTCCCTTTCCCACGTCTTAGAAGACTTCTTAGAAGGCGGTGGCTCAATGGGTCAATCGGGAGGTATTTTTACTGACTGAGTATATCTTACGGGATGAATCAGGAGGTGAATTTACCTACTGAGTATAAAATCTGTGTATCCATGACACTTAAAAAGTGTTCCCTTGGTGGGCGGGGAGCACGGGTGCTGAATATTAAATACACCAACATGGATATTTCAAAAAAAAAAATCAACTAAAGCGTACCAAAACTGGATCTGACTCGGATGACGAACCATGTGGTGTGGAATCGTTTCCACGCTTCATGGTTATACAATCTACAGACGACTCAAAACTGCTAGCCTCGCTGTCTCCGTTCGTTATTGAAAAAACAGTTACGGGTATAATTGGTACACCAAAAAGTGTAAAGAAGTTGAAATCGGGCTGCCTACTTGTTGAATGTGAGCGACGGGGTCAGACCGAGAATATCCGGAAAATGAAGACATTTTTCGATATTCCGGTGACCTCATTCGCTCACACAACACTCAACTCGTCCAAAGGCGTGATTCAGTGTCGGGACTTGGCCGGAGTAAGCGACAAAGATATCATCGAAGGGATGAAAAACGAAGGTGTCACTGCAGTTCGCAGAATAAGAATTAAACGTAATAACAATCTGCAGGACACCAACACATTCGTACTCACCTTCAACAAGCCAGCAGTACCCAGAGTGGTCAAGATTGGCTTTTTGCAAGTGAAGGTTGAGATTTACATACCTAACCCCCTTCGATGCTATAAATGTCAGAAATATGGCCATCACGAAGATCGTTGCTTAAAAAGCCAGATATGTGGCCAATGCGGAGACCATTCTCACCAGGAAGCTGAGTGTAGAGCAACTCCGCATTGTGTCAACTGTGGAAAAGAGCACCACGCCAATTCCAAGGATTGTGATACCTGGAAACAGGAGAAGGAAATACAGAGGGTTAAATACACATCCAACATTCCCTATCCAGAGGCCAGAAAGCTTGTACAGGCAGAAACATCACCTACTGGCCCATCCTTCTCTGTAGTTAAAAACAATCCTAAAGCAACGAAGGACGCTCAAACACAGACAGATCCACCCGAGTCAACACCTCGCTCTAACACCCCCCATTACCAAGCACAAAAAACCACGGCATCTACCCAAACAACTTTTAATAATACCCCACCACCGAAGTCACCAAAGAGTAAAAATAGATCTCACGGAAATAGGCAGCAAAAGGGGTCAGATGACCCCATCAAACTCTATAACAGGTTTGGGGACATTGAGAGCATGGATGCAGAAGATACTGCTCCGTGTCCTCAAAGTAGCTCCAAACCTAACAAAAAAAATCACGCCCGTACTTCCTCCAGAGATATGATCATACAGACTGTCTCCGCGAAAAGTCTAACCTAACTCCAAAATCTCCACTCTAATCTTATAATGAAGAATACCATCATACAATGGAACTGTCAAGGACTTAGAACCAATTACAATGAAATTCTTCTGCTTTTAAACGAATATGATCCTGCAATAATATGCCTTCAGGAAACCTTTTTAAAAGATATGGACAACATCACACTTAAAAACTACTCCCAGTTTAACACCTACTTACAGAACGTTGACAGGGCCTCAGGAGGGGTTTCTGTTGCTGTGAACAATAGAGCCCCACATAGAATCATCCCTTTAAACACAAATTTGCAAGCCATTGCTGTGAGTGTCACTCTACATCGAGTGATTACATTTTGTTTTATTTACATACCACCAAACACCAACTTATTACCAAATGAATTAGACACGCTTGTTCAACAACTTCCCGCGCCATTTGTTTTACTCGGTGATTTTAATGCCCATAACATTTTATGGGGATCAAATTACATAAGCGATGGGCAAAAAGGTGGAAGATTTTATTACTAGACATGACTTGTGTCTATTTAATACCAAGTCTCCGACGTACTTGCACCCAGGAACTGGTACATACACATGTATCGACTTAGCAATTTGTTCTCCTTCACTACTTTTGGATTATAATTGGAAGGTCGCTGATGACCTTCACAGCAGTGATCACTTTCCAATCTCTCTTAAGAACACCAACATTACAGTTGATGACACGATTCCACAGTGGAATTTAAAGAAAGCTGACTGGGCCAAATTTGAAACACTTTGTACAGCTAGACTTAAGAGGAATACCGTCCTAAACGATAATGATCCTATTCGACAATTTACATCTGTCTTAATTGAGATTGCACAAGAATCCATTCCTAAGTCCTCGCCGAACTGTAAAAGAACCCAAAAACCGTGGTTCACTAAAGAATGTAAAGAAGCCATTAGACAATGCCGAGAAGCACTGAAAAAATTTAATAATCGTCCAATGCCCGAAAATTTAACTCAGTACCATATTGTTCGGGCCAAAGCTCGCCGCACCATTAAAGAAAGTAAACGAGCAGCATGGAAAAAATATGTTTCAACTTTAAACTCTCGTTCCTCAATAAAGAAAGTTTGGGACACGATCCGCAAAATAAATGGGAAGGGAAAATACAATTCTTTCCGACATCTGAAGCTAAATAATAACAATTTCAATACCAAACATGAAATAGCTAATGTACTTGCTGATTGTTTCTCCAAAAATTCCTCATCGTCTAATTATTCAGAAGCTTTCCGAAGATTGAAAGCTCAAAAAGAAAAAGCACGGTTGAAATTCACATCGAATAACTCAGAGAGCTATAACCAACCGTTTTCATTTTCGGAGCTTATGGAATCTTTGAATAAGGCCCATGATACATCTGCTGGGCCTGACGATATACATTACCAGTTTTTGAAACACCTTCCAGAACCATCCTTAACAGTTCTTCTGGAAATCTTCAGTGATTTATGGATTACTGGTAATGTACCAAAAATTTGGAAAGAAGCAACAGTAATACCAATTCCCAAACCAGGCAAAGATAGCGTAGATCCTAGCAACTATAGACCTATATCATTAACTAGCTGCGTTTGCAAAACAATGGAATGAATGATCAATTCTCGGCTTGTATGGTATTTGGAAACCAACAATTTAATATCTCCTTTCCAAAGTGGCTTTCGTTATGGTCGTAGTACCAATGATCATGTGGTTAGACTGGAAACATTTATTCGCGACGCTTTTATCAAGAAGGAACACTTAGTAGCGGTTTTCTTTGATCTGGAAAAGGCCTATGACACAACGTGGAAGTACGGAATACTAAATGACCTGCATGATCTGGGTCTAAAAGGCCGACTGCCCTCATTCATATCAAACTTCCTCTCAGACAGGGAATTCAAGGTACGAGTGGGCTCCACCCTCTCTGATATGCACGATCAAGAAATGGGTGTGCCCCAGGGCAGTATTTTATCGGTGACGCTTTTCAACATAAAAATTAATAGCATCACCAAGTGTCTGACTCCCGGTGTGGATTGCTCCCTATATGTTGACGACTTTTAAATATGTTACCGATCCAAGCACATGCATACAATTGAAAGACAATTACAGCAAAATATCAACAAGATTCAAAATTGGGCCAATACTAACGGTTTCAAATTCTCGAAATCAAAAACTGTATGTATGCATTTCTGTCAGCTACGAAGACATCATGATGGACCTAAACTCACGCTGGACGGAACACCTATTCCAGTTGTTGAGGAAGCAAAATTCTTAGGTATTATCTTCGACAGAAAACTGACCTTTATTCCACACCTGAAGAATTTGAAAGCTAAATGCTTGAAGTCTCTAGATTTACTTAAAGTAATAGCGCACACTGACTTGGGTGCTGATAGGAAAGTCATACTCAGTTTATACAGAACATTTATTCGCTCGAAACTAGACTATGGTTGCGTTGTCTATGGTTCAGCTAGGAAGTCCTGTTTGAAGATGCTAGACCCAATTCATCATCAGGGAATAAGACTTGCCTTGGGAGCATTTAAGACATCCCCGTGTGAAAGCCTACTCGTTGAAGCGAACGAACCACCTTTATCACAACGTAGAGAATGCTTTCCGCACAGTATGCTCTCAAATTAAGCTCAAACCCTCTGAACCCTGCTTTTTCAGCTGTTTTTGAACCCAAATATAAAACCTTACATGACAATAAACCAAACGTCACACCTACCTTTGGCATTAGAATATTACCATGCCTTGACAGTACCAAAATTGAACTTTCAAAAATTCTGAAAACGACCGTCTCCGAAACACCTCCCTAGCTACTTCTACAACCAAAGGTACTTTTCACGTTACACGATGGAAAAAAATTGGAGACAAACCCTTCCATCTTCCACAACTCTTACCATGAACTAATCGCCCAATTTGAAAATTATACAAGAATATATACTGATGGATCAAAAGATGAGGAAAAGGCTGCTGCAGCCTTCGTTAGTGGAAAACACACAACAAAAGTCCGCTTGCCAAATGGTACATCAATTTTTTCAGCTGAAATCAGAGCAATAGACCTTGCATTGCAATATACTGAAAGCAAGCGTATTTTAAATAGCATCATCTTCTCCGATTCACTATCAGTACTTCAGTCACTACTTAATAGAAAACTGGAGAATCCATTATTAGCTAATGTTCTCCTTAAACATACTGAGCTGAATACCTCACACTATAGTATACTGTTGGTTACCCAGCCATATTGGAATTAAAGGTAATGACAAAGCAGACCGCGCTGCTAAAATGGCCCTATCACTAGAACCATCTGATTTTAATACACTGTATACTGATTTTAAACGTAGTATCAAAGACTGTTTACGTCAGAAATGGCAGGCATCATGGAATGATGCCGTGAATAACAAACTTCATGCCATCAAGCCAACCCTAGGAGAATGGACTCCTTCCTACAGAGCCGTCCGTAGGGAGGAGGTAGTCATTGCAAGAATTCGAATCGGCCATACTTATTTAACCCACTCCTATATACTAAAAGGAGAAGACCCACCAGAGTGCATATCTTGCAATGAACCATTCACTGTTAAGCACTTTATGCTGGAGTGTTTCGACCTCCAACCTACGCGTAATCATTATTACAATGTGCATGACATTAGGGAGCTCTTTGATACAGTTAGCATTTCTTATATTATAGACTTCCTGAAGGAAGTAAATATTTATCATAAGTTTAGCTTTTATGCTATCACCTTAAACAGTTTTATGTGATATATATACCGTCGCTAGATTTTAATTACCTTTCATCTGTTTTCGTTGTCATACATCATTTGCACTCCCCGTTGATCGGGAAACGTTATTTATCACCGTTACCATTTTATTGTTTTACCTTCAACTGTTTGGTTTAGTATCGCTGGTCGATACGTAATCTTTTACCACTTTTAAATAATGAAAGATATAACCTTTTGTATGGCGCTAAAACGCCTCATAGTGCTGGTGCGCCGTAAAAAGATTCAACCAACCAACCAATCATTTTTACTTTTATCTTTTTCTTATACATATATTATAGAATTTTACCACCTATATCATTCACTTTTCTTATTTAGTATTTGTGAAAGGCTTTATCTTCCTTGTATTTTTTGCAATTTTATTTTAAAATTTAAAAAATGTTAAATTGGCACCATATAGCAGATGCTGTGCTGAAATGACATTAAACCCTACTATTTAGAGACAGTTCTGTTAAGGCCAGGTTTCAAAGA
>JAECUM010029871.1:0-21333 GCA_016617855.1 Megalonaias nervosa
TATATATATATATATATATATATATATATATATATATATATATATTTGTTTCTGTTTCAGATTTCTATGCGAATCCAACAGTGGGTTGTATTGTATATAAAGGTTTGATCTGTGACTTATTTACATTAAACACTATTTGATTTTAATGATAGAGCATCGTCATTTTCTGTCTAGAATGAGAGAGAAAATGTTGAACATATGATCTCGAAATAAGCTGATTTCTTTTTACAAATTTAAATTTGGGTGGTAGAATTTTCAATTGTGTTTAAACCTCGATAACTGAAACAATACACCGGTATTTTATTAGACACATGACGCTTGTTGCATGCCATGTCAGCTTTACATTGTCCTTTTTTACATTCAAGTATTTTATCACATGTCTTTCATGTAATTTTAGCTCACGAATGTCCCGTAGCACTTAATACTTCTCTTGTTAGACTTTCGTTCGTTTTGAAAACGATCAATACTAAGCTACCGTAATGCGTCATCGTTTTACTAGCATGATAAACTCTAGGTGATTTTTGTATTGACCCATGTGTCTTTAAAGAAGACTATAAAGTAACTTCTTATATTCATGGCAATATAGCGGTCCGGTTGATGCTTAATTGTCAAATCGGTAGATGTGATGAACTCCGAACCCGTTTTTTATTTTTATTTTAGCAAAACCAGAAAGAAGTAATATAAAGCATCCGAGACTACAGTGACTTTGATAACATATCACTACAACATTCCTAACTAAACCGAGTCCTACTGAATTAGTCATATTTTCAGGCTCATTGAAAAAAAAAAAGAAAAATTCAGATTCGTATAAACTACTGTTGGCACATCACCACTATAAGGGCCACCACAGGTACATCAACACTTCCAGCGTTGCATCAATTTGGTTTTCCACTAAAGTTTATTCAGAACTTTAATCAGGTTAGAGTTGTGTCTGTAATTCTATCATTATCTGCGATTTAATTCGCAATACCGTAAGTTCCTTGTTTACATTCTCTCTTTGTATTCTAGGTAAATAAATTGCTTGTTGAATTTACAAGGCTGAATATTTTTCACTCTTTTCTATTACTTTTGTTAGTACCATGGAGTCCTAATACTCCACAGTTAGCTCTTACTACGACATTTTGTCACACTCACTTTTTCTTACTCATTAATATCTTGGCTGACAAAACTTTAGATTGTGGACACAAAATATTTACAAAATAATAACCGCAAATTTGTTTTCTGGATCCAAATTTGCGATTATATTTTCCCTAAAAATGAAAATCGAGTTTCACGTGTATATTTTCACACTGAGAGAGAGAGAGAGAGAGAGAGAGAGAGAGAGAGAGAGAGAGAGAGGGGGGGGGGTGGGTTGTAAAATGGAAATAAACCATATATAGATATTGGATCACTTTTTAAAGTATTACGTATGACTTAAGAAAATACAAACATTCGGACAGAACCATTATGTGTTAATTCATTATTCATATTAGAGAGATATTTGGGTCAACTTCGGGATCCATAATTTGAGATAATAAAATTTCATATTTCATATTTTTATATCCAAACTCAACCTACTGCTGGTTATTGTTTTTTCTACCTTGAAACGTGATCAGATTCGTTGTTTTCCTTTCAGAGAGGTCGATACCATCGGTGAATGAGGAATATATAACTTACTATTAACTTGTAATAGACGTAAATACAGGTAGGAGTCAATTTTAACGTTCACCTAATTAAGCTATTAATACTTGACTTGCAGATCTACCTCTCTGAACCTATGATTACCAAGCAAATCACCGCATGACCACTAGACAAAATATAGCTTTTACCAACAAATTGTTGCATTACATCATTCAGTGTCTGGAAGGTCGAATAAAGTTCTGACTTTTTGGCGGTTCGATCTATTGTAGGAAACAAATGTTGAAAATTATAGCATGGGTAACATTTTCATGGTCGTGAGCGAAATAAACAGTGGTGACAAATTTCGAATAAAGTTCGAACTCCTAATTTACTTGTCAGATATTATCTTGCACGAATGAACAGGTCCAAAAGCAGATCTGCCACCTGTCTTTCGACAGAATGAAAGAAACATCACCCCTAATCATGTTTTCCTTGTGACCCTTGTTAGAATACAGTTTGCATATAGATTATTATATCTTCCGAGCTCATATTTGAGCTTAAGACTTTGTTGTCAACAATTTCAGAGGACATTTCATTTCTGGGGTCATTTCAAACTTGTTAATTGCGATCTTGAGATGAAACTTTATACCAAACCAAACCCCCAGCAGTGTGTTTAAGTGTGAAACCACACATGTAGAAAAGTTTATAAATTTTTGACAATATATTCCGAAGTGTACATTTATGCATTTCGTTTCTATTCAGAAAACAAATTTATTTCTGCTGCTGTCGGTAGGTCTTCTTTTGGATTCATATTACATGCACAGCAAATATGCAAGTCATCTACCACCTGTCCTTTATGGTATGACTTTAAGAGGAATACCATAAGGTTTGTCAGTTAGCTTTCCAACACTATTGTCTATGGCCCTCCATCCCACCCCCTACCACAGTAAACGATCATTCTAAGATATGATACAATTAAAACGTATGCAGTAACTGAAACTTTAAGTAAAGAAAACTGCCAAAAACAACAACAACAACAACAACAACAACCAACATACAACAAGATTGGACTATGAGACGTATGAGACGTATCTTTTAAGTAAACATCTAGCTCCCAGCCATTCCACATGTTCATAATAGACCTTTTCTTTAAGGCTATAAAGGGTGAAGCCATTTTCATAGAAAGTGTTATTTCACTATTTCGGTAATGCTGTTACCCTGCGCACGTTAATAGGAACCACATTCATATACCTTTACTGTAAGTATTTTTTATATATGTAATTATTTGAACTAATAGTGCATCTTTGTAACACAATATTCGGTGAATCGGGTATCATCATGTTTCATGATTCGCACCTTTTCAGTATAATCTTTTCTGATTAGTTCGTTTTTAAAATCGAGGCAGTTTTTGATAGGTGATTTTCCCTAAGCTGTTCATATCATCGTTCAAAAGTCTGAATTAAATAATTTTATCAAATTGTATACAAAAGAAATTTTTCATTGCAGATGTTCACCAGGTCAAACATAATTATGTGTGCAGTAAATATCTACTCACATATTCTTCGTGACTGAATTTCAGTATGTTCCAATATGTTCAGTCTAATGGATGACATTTGCTTGCGAAATTTTCAGCATAACTTATTCAAAACGCAATGGACAAGCGAACTACAAATAATAAAAACATTTGTGATCCTAAGAGCTACATGACCCTTTTCTTTTATATTTTTTTTCCCTCAAAGTCATGTATAAGTTGGTAAGGATTACTTATCAAAAACAACATTAAAGAAAAATATCATTTCGTCCTTAAAATTATGATAAAATCGCAAAAAATCACGTATTTCAATAAATGCCTGTTTAAGTTACCAAGAAGAGGAGGAAAGTAGCCCTATCTATTCTACATCTGATTGTATGGTACACTACAAAATGAAATAATCATGTATTTTAATTTGGGATTTTAAAATAACTGGCTTTTCGGTCTTGTTTTTTGGACGAATGATATTTTTTATTGAACAGCAATCAATACATACGAAATAATATATGATATTAAAAATATGCATGTACACAAATAATCTCAAGGATACATAGAGGATATCTACGTTGTATTTTTAGTAGATATAACGGAATGTTTAAAGACTGAAGTGGAAACATTGTATCTCGAAGCTAAAAGTAACAGCACAACATGTTTCCCCTAATCGAGTGAAATATTTCGTTTTATCTAAAGAAAACAGATATTTTGTTTTCGTTATAAATTTTTAAGGTACAAAATCCTTCCAATTCTTTTTAAGGTACAAATCCTTCCAATTCTTTTTAAGGTACAATATCCTTCCAATTCTTTTTAAGGTACAAATCCTTCCAATTCTTTTTAAGGTACAAATCCTTCCAATTCTTTTTAAGGTACAAATCCTTCCAATTCTTTTTAAGGTACAAAATCCTTCCAATTCTTTTTAAGGTACAAATCCTTCCAATTTTTGTTAAGGTACAAATCTTTCCAATTCTTTATAAGGTACAAATCCTTCCAATTCTTGTTCAGGTACAAATCCTTCCAATTCTGTTAAGGTACAGATCTTTCCAATTCTTTTTAAGGTACAAATCCTTCCAATTCTTATTAAGGTACAAATCTTTCCAATTCTTTTTAAGGTACAAATCCTTCCAATTTTTGTTAAGGTACAAATCCTTCCAATTCTTTTTAAAGTACAGATCTTTCCAATTCTTTTTAAGGTACAAATCCTTTCAATTCTTGTTAAGGTACAAATCCTTCCAATTCTTGTTAAGGTGCAAATCCTTCCAATTCTTGTTAAGGTACAAATCCTTCCAATTCTTTTTAAGGTACAAATCCTTCCAATTCTGTTTAAGGTACAAATCCTTCCAATTCTTGTTAAGGTACAAATCCTTCCAATTCTTTTTAAGGTACAAATCCTTCCATCCTTCCAATTCTTTTTAAGGTAGAAATCCTTCCAATTCTTGTTAAGGTACAAATCCTTCCAATTCTTTTTAAGGTACAGATCTTTCCAATTCTTTTTAAGGTACAAATCCTTTCAATTCTTGTTAAGGTTCAAATCCTTCCAATTCTGTTTAAGGTACAAATCCTTCCAATTCTTGTTAAGGTACAAATCCTTCCAATTCTTTTTAAGGTACAAATCCTTCCAGTTCTTGTTAAGGTACAAATCCTTCCAATTCTTTTTAAGGTACAGATCTTTCCAATTCTTTTTAAGGTACAAATCCTTCCAATTCTTATTAAGGTACAAATCCTTCCAATTCTTGTTAAGGTACAAATCCTTCCAATTCTTGTTTAGGTACAAATCCTTCCAATTCTGTTTAAGGTACAAATCCTTCCAATTCTGTTTAAGGTACAAATCCTTCCAATTCTTGTTAAGGTACAAATCCTTCCAATTCTTTTTAAGGTACAAATCCTTCGAATTCTTTTTAAGGTACAAATCCTTCCAATTCTTGCTAAGGTACAGATCTTTCCAATTCTTTTTAAGGTACAAATCCTTCCAATTCTTTTTAAGGTACAAATCCTTCCAATTCTTTTTAAGGTACAAATCCTTCCAATTCTTTTTAAGGTACAAATCCTTCCAATTCTTTTTAAGGTACAAAATCCTTCCAATTCTTTTTAAGGTGCAAATTCTTTCCAATTCTTTTTAAGGTACAAATCCTTCCAATTCTTGAGACCTTGCAGGAGATTATTTTTTGACTAAAATGAGCAACAAAAAAAAAAGTCAGAACCGAAAACCCTTGTTTTCTAAATATACAATTTGATCAAGTGAGGAGAGAAGCAGTGACATGGCTAGAATTACACATTGTGTGATAGTTTAATTAAGGCACAATAGTTCAGTGTGCCTTTTACACACTCTATGCCAACTGTATTTACATTCCAATAGCGAATTTGTTGATGTCTCTTGCAATTTGAAGGTTTCCTGTGACTTTTAGCATCAAATCGTTTAAAGTATGGTAACAGTATTGTTTTAATTGAAATGTTCTTCGTAGTTTCTAATCCATGTCTTGTCTCATTTTGGACGCGTTTTCAATGAATAGGGAAAGCGTGCAGAAACAATGTGAGGTGTCAAGTTATAAATCGCTTTTAACGCATGAGATTTCTTATTGAATGCATTTATCAAAGATTGTGCGATCAATATATTTTTCTTGTTTTTTAAATATCAGAGAAGTGAAACAGTGTGGATTTTGTAGATGTCATGGCAACACATAACTTGGTGAACGTTGCGAATGTAAGTGCCGCACAAATTCATGGATCTGATTTGGCAAGTTTTGCAAAATTCAGCAAATAATTTATTTCCCTAGTCTAAAAAGTGGAAATTTAAATAGAACTTACAGTATTACAAATTAAATCCCAAATTGTCAAACAAATTAAATCACCGGTCCTAATGAATAAAGGTTTAGTTAAATTCCAGTGGTGTTCTAAACAAGATCCAACACTGAGTGTGTTGATGTGTATTTAGTAGCCTGTGACATTTAAAATGTGCCAACAGTCTTTTGTTGAATCACAATAATATAACCAAAGATGTCCTTGTCTGAATTCACTATAATTCTAAGTAATGTTTCTGTTCCAGAATATTATAGTAGAACACTTTGTATTTCCAGTGAATAATAATTTTAAAAAAATTCTACCAAATGAAATACTGAGCACAACAATAAGAATGATTCTACTAAAGATGTTAAAAGCAAGAACGAATGATTTTTAAAGTAAACAAGATAATGTAAAAAGCTAAGACACAAAAGAAAAGCCAGGATTTAGGTCCAATGTTCATTTCTAGAAAGTTCTAAGTAGTAAAAGATAAAAATATGTTACTAAATTTATAATAAAGAATGGGGCAAACATCAGGTACAACAGGCTTTTCCATGAGGAATACCACTGTCATAGACGCAGATCCAAATAACTATGTTTACGTTTATTGATAATGATCGTAATATTTAGCCACACTGCTAGGGAAATATTAACTATGCATTAGTTGTTTATAGAATGACTGAATCTTGTCAGATACACAATGAACTTGATTTTGGACAAGGTCAAGTCCAAAATACAATTATACCTAAGTTATAATCATGGAGAAAAAAACCTAACAGACTATACACAATAAATATACAGAGCAGTGTAAGGAATACACTAATGTGTCTGTTGGGGACATATTTCATTCTTCACAAGGTCAGTCCAGTGACTTTTTCAGGTTAACGGGTAAATCTTCGGTTGTTTTTGAAGAATGCCAAGGGTTGAAATATGGCAGAAACAAGAATCTGAAGTTGCTGATATATTTGTCATAAGTTGAAATTTTTCAGAGATCAGTTCATTAAGGAAAGGATGTGAAAAACTTACTATTCATTTGCGAAAATCCTGATTGGTTACGTTAATAATTAGGGGGTGTTTCCATGTGAATTTTCGTGTTTTATAAATGTCTTACGGCGCAATATTAGTCAGTCTACTTGAGATCGTGTCTCCGAGGAAAAGCTACCAAATACTTTTCGCATATAAAGATCTAAGGGACGTGAATTGGATGTTTTGAGAGATGATTCTGTGAAAGAGAAAAGAGATCAAGGTACCATATTTCAGTTTCATACAATTTTTCTTTTGACTGGAGTCTGAAGATAATTGTTGGAACTTATTTGTCTTACTTTCATAAAATTTTTCTCGTGAAATGAATGCGAAGATAACTGCTTGAATTTATTTGTCTTAATTTAATGTTTTTCTTTGGAGTGAGTCGTAAGATACTTGTTGAATTTATTTGCCTTGGATGTATTATAACACATGTGTTCTGAGAAATTTGCACATTATTTTCTTGATAGGAGTCTTGAAATAATTGTTTGAATTTTTTCGTTTATATGTCAAACGAATTACGTGTGCTAAGAATTCTTTATTATTATAATGTAAGATATATTTGCCGATGAATTGTTAGTTAGCAAATAATGTATTTAAGACAATAAGTGAATTTCGTTAATTCATATGTATAATTAATATTTTAATTCTTTAAACCGAGAATCGATTGTATTAGCATTGAAGCAACAATAATGGCTTTTCATTGTACATGTATCCGATTTAGTCAAGATGGTGAATAATAGTTGATACGGCGGGGGCTTTTATTGTTTATTAAGTTAGACTAGACTATGATATAGATATATTGGTGATGTTAAATAGTTTTGTTCGAGAAATACAATAATCTCTCTGCACTAAGTTTTGTTTATATAAGGAACTGAGCTAGAATTTATATGGTATGGAATACCAGGCCTCAACCTGAAACCATATTAACAGTTCGTGTCTGTTTGAATTACGATATGACGATATCTGACGTAACGAGAGAGGAGATGATGTTCTATCCAAGAAATAAAGACCCAATAAATATTTATGTTGCATATTAATCTATTTTAGAACAGAAATAACTCCAAGGGGAGATGTAGAAGGAACACATCTCATCGTGCAGTTAATGACCAGTACACTGGATGCGAGAGAGAGGTAATTGTAGGCAGAATCACACAAGTTAGACGGATTATGTCTATCCAACCTACTGCCGGTTATCAGATTATGCAGGCATGCTGGATAACTGAGTTCGAAACGCTCACTCTATTTTATGATGAAAATTGTCATATATGTGTAAACGGAACTCTAAATACATTTTTATTAACTTTAGGTAATTATTTTCTAGTAGAAGTGTATCCTTCAAGTGTCTTGTACAATTTTGTTTTTGTTTGTCTAATGGATTAAATTGTTATATTTTATATACTCGGCTCTTGTTTTTTCTATTCTGCATCTTTACTCAGATCCCCGTTTATTCCATTCATTAATTTCATATTTTTTATTATTCACTCGATCCAGGCGATAACACTGAGGTCGATCATCTTCTAGACATCGATAACCACCACCACCACCACCCCATAACAAGAAGAAACTTCCTTGAATATAAAATGTAATATCGCATCACAGTAAAACACCAATTCCAACAATCTGCCATCAATATGCAGATATCGTATGTGCTTTTCTTAAAGTAAGCAACAACTGTATGCGAAACAGGAAAATTAAAACATTTGACATGATAATGCAGGTTTTCTACAAAGAAAAGGTTGTAGGACAGTACAAAATACTTTTGTTGCAAGATCGGATGATGTTCCTTCTTTTCCTTCCGGCTATTTTTGTCTGTCGAAATTTTCTAAATTGTAGTTTCATGTTTCTGAAACATAGGGCGAACTGTGTTGCAATAATCTTCTAAATATCAATTGCGCAATTACGTACAGGGTATCTACTCTTTGTTTGAGTAGATATAAGGAAATCTTTCATGAATGAAGTCAAAACATTGTATTGTCACACGTTTCCAGCTCACAAGTGAAATATTTTGTTACATCTACTCAAACAACGTAGATTTTCATTTCACTAGATATTCTATCTGCCAAACACTGTCGATTTGGATGGATTTTGTTCCTCATTCTGCATCAATGCAAATAACGATTGCATCGATTAAATAAGTTCCGAAATGTTGCTATAATTTTAGGACAGTCGTTTTTAAAAAATTTGTGTACCTAGATACATTGCTTCAAAGTGTGTATTTTGTGAAATTAATAACTGTTTTATACGAAAATAAAGTGATTTCATTTCTTAAACACATTTCTATGAGGATTTATACGGTGAACATTCTTGGCGTGATGGTTCTGTTGACTGATCACAGAGCGGTCATATGCGAAAGACTTCAGAGCGTAACATCTTTAAACAAACGATTAAAATAATTATGAGTTTACCTATAAGGATTTTAGTTCTATATTTTGTTTATTTCTGCATTCAAATGTGAGTTCTTTGTTTTTTGTCAAGTTTACAGTCTAATTCCTTAACAAAGGATGCACACAAATTTTGATTGTTAATTTAGATGCATTAAACACTAATCTATCCCCTATCGTATACAAACATGATTATGATTCTGGTGGAAGTTAAAGCCGCTAATTAAACAATACCATTACTATATATTTAATTAACAGTTTGATACTAACAACATTGTTCCGTGACTAGGCTCGTACAAAGTAACAAAGAAAAGAGTTTAACCAACAAGCTTTGTAAATTTAACAAAATAATTTATTTCCATAGAAAACAAGGTTAAAATATTAAAAAGGACTTACGGTTTGTGAATATAATCCAAAAATTAATCCTAGAATTTAAAAATATAAGTCCTATCACTACACAGTTCTAATTGAATCCAGGTTCGAATCTCGATGAAGTTCCAAGATGGAAGGCGATGACGTCCTCTATAACCTGCTTTGGGCTGATGTGTCAACAGTTCCTTGTTAAGTCACCAAGAATATAATTCCGACTTTAGAATTCCGAATAATTTTTAGTAAATGTCTTTGTCCAAGAATTTCGATGAAGAAGATTATTTTCCAGGGTAAATAAATTATTTTAAATAAATAAAAAAAACTCAATTCTAATGGCAACAACAGGAATACCTTTCAGCCTCAAGGTATTATTTACAACTGACTCAGAAACACTGAGATTGAGAATTAAACCCCTACTAAGAACGCAATTTTAGACCCGCGTGATGGGTCACGTGGTCACTTACATAGAACAGCGCAGTAAAATAATATGGCAGTTAGCACATTGACCAGTATAGCCTTAGCTAAGAATCTGATTCCCACACTGGAAATGAATTTAAAAATAAAACTTTGTTTATTCAGACTAACACGTAGGCGAAGCATGACCTTGATTACAACCGATGATTTTCACTCAGTGTTTACAAAATCGGAATCAAGATCAAGAACTAGATAGCTAAAAATACAATGTAGCAATCATTTTGCGTTCTAATCAGGCTAAAATAACTGAACTGAATTTTTCTAGAAAAATGTCAAATCCAGTGAATAAAGTTATTACAATAACATGTAATGAAACAAAAATAAAATAAAAAGAAATTTAAAACTAACACACAAATAATTACATATACGTAACAACATGTACAGTTTGTCGTAGAGTGTAACATGTATTGTACGGGTGACACTGAATATCGAATAGAAACAGGTCATGTAAGTCAAGACTTTTCTAAGAATGTTATTGCTTAAAGCCTACATTCATTTGATTGGAATTCGTTTTAGGTATTTTTTTTTCTTTCACATCGACATAGACTGCATAAATTTATGCTGCCGTCTTGACATTTTAAACTCTGCACATCCTGAGAGAGAGAGAGAGAGAGAGACAGAGAGAGACAGAGAGAGACAGAGAGAGAAGAATAAGAATGAAATAGGCCTAAATATGATCCCTATATAGGAACAAAGTAGTTTTTAAGTGAATCGCTGCAGCTGCAACATCAAATTTCTCCCAACTAAATATGAAAAAGTCTTTAAAAAATGACACCCATAATAATCTTTGCTTTTCATATTCGATCCAGATGTTATACAGAATTTAGAATTTTGATCAGCATTGCGAGGATAATAAGATTTTGTCAACAGAAGACATCACAAGAATCGTTAGGAGCCTATATTTTAAAGGAGAATGAAAACCGATTCCCATTCATAAAATACGATTCATGCAAGAACAAAAGAGTATCAGTTTCTATTTTATATCATAAAAGAAGCAGGTATATTGCATTTCCTATGATGGGGTGATAAAGTGGTGCACACATTTCGTGACATATTGCAATTAAATCGTACATATATTCTTTTGAAGTATGACATCACAATATGATTCCGTTCTTCCATTATGCCCCCCAGCCTAGTCTTTCGAGAAACAGTCATGCCCCAGCCTAATCTATGGAGAAGTAAATATTCCTCTACTATATGCTAGTCTATTCAGCAACAAGTATGCTTCCAGCCTAGGCCATATCGAATTTACTATTCCCCAATCTAGCCCATTGAGAAACAAGTAAGCCTCCAGCCTAGGCCATATCGAATTTACTATTCCCCAATCTAGCCCATTGAGAAACAAGTAAGCCTCCAGCCTAGGCCATATTAAAGCACGTATGCTACCAGTTTAGCCCATCCAGAAGCAAGTAAGACATTAGCCTAAATAAAGTCTAGAAACATTTCACACACGTTGCTATTCAGAACTGAAATCACTTTTATTGCCGGTCAAACTGTTCGTCCCGATAAATACAATGTCTTTGGAGAAAAACTGTTACAAGTGCAGCTAACATTAAATTAAAAATTATTTTGATTTTCCCAGCATATGAATGGTCAGTCTTTTCCAATCAAATTAATATATACAATTTATATTAGTTACTTATTATCCCAATATATTATTTTTTAGTCATTGCGTTACTGTATTATATTAATTGGTCATGCTTTACATCGCATTATGTGCTGAACCCTATTTTTGGCAAAATACACTGTTAATATTTTCCATTTTATGTACACGCAAACATTAAACATTTCATAAGTATTTATTAATTGCAGTGGTATAATAATTTCGTTTTTGGTACCTGTCGAATTTTAAAGTTTCCTAACGCCGAAGATGAATAGCATCTCATTTGCCGTGTTCACTAACATTGAAAACACATTTTGTATTTAAAACAGAATACAATGAAATTGGGATGGACACATTGATTTAATTAAGGATTTTGTCTATTAGTGTTATCCTAGTCACATCATTAAAACACGAATCATAATTTTAGCTTGTATGATTGGAATTAAATCAAATAGTCAAATATTTCAAGGAAAAAGTTATTCATGCTGACTCAGCTACCTTTGCTGGTTTATTAGCAAGTTGGCTGTGGTTATGAGAGATGATGATGTCATCCAACTTTTCTTGATTTTGATTTATGTGACACACTGGCAGCTGATATGAACGTATATTCAAGATAAAAAATTTTGTTATGGAAAAACTGAGCTGGGAGCAAAAATAAACTTGCACTGAAATTATTTTATTTTGAAGTAAGATGTTGATGATATTGATTGGTTTTCCATTATAGCATTGCTTCGTAATTGTAAATTGTAGATTTTTGTATGAAATTAAAGCTATTTAATTCGTAATTCTCTCAAGGCGATCCACGCACAACGTGAAAAACCTCACTATTTTATTCCAAACAGAACGTGACGAGCAACGACACTGCTCTGCATGCATTTGATAAATATCAACATAATAATGGATAGTGCCGACTATAGGTACTATCCACTGATAATGGATATTGCCGATTATATAAACTTTCACCTAGCAATAGATAGTGCCGATTATAGGTACTATCGCCTAGTAATGGATAGTGCCGATTATAGATACTATCGACTGTGTTATGTATATTTAATTTAATTTGTTTGTTAGTTTTAAATTTTTTAATTCCATTACATGTTATTGTAACGTAACATTGTTTACTGGACTTGATCTTATCCAAAACTGAGTTCAGTTCTGTTTGACCTGATTGACTTTTTTATTTTTAATTTCATTGACGTAAACAACTAATAATAGAAACATTGTATCTAGTTGCTAACCTCGTTTCAAAATCATTAACAGTTTTGGTAAACAACTTTTTTTTTTTAATTTTTTTTTTTTTTGTCTTTCTCAGAGTAAGAATCATTGAGTCAAGGTCATACCTGGACTACCTGAGAAGTAGCATATATCAATTGGTACAAACTTCTATTTTTTCCAGAAGAATGAACTTTTGACCCTCATCCGGGAATCTGTTTTGCGTCTTAATTAGTCGTATAAATGTTGTTTTGATAAAGGTTTATTCAGTGGGGCTTAAAACACTTGAAACATTAAGATGTATTATGTTGTAACCAGTTTGAGTTGAATTTTATTTTCTTCAAATTGTTGAATTCAAGTAATTCTTTTCCCTGGAAATACAAAAGTGCTCTGACGAATTCTTGGAATTTATACTGAATACAAAACTGGAATAATATTTTCTGTGATTCAACAAGAGACTGTTGACACAGCAGCACTTCGCTGACCACAACAGACGTCATCGTCTTTAATTTCGGATTTCATTGGGACTCGAACTCAGTTTCATTCAGGACTTTTATTACTAGGACTTCTATCTTTTAATTCTTGGATTATTGTTGCATTTAATTCGTAAAACCGCAAGTTCTTTTTTCTTAATTTTTCACTTTGTATTCACGGAAATAAATTATTTGTTAAATTTTACAAAGCTTGCTGTCTTCACTCTTTTCTGTTACTTATTTCAACAGCATAGACTCGTAACAACTGGTAATGGCTAGTGCCGATTATAGTTATCCTCTGCCAAATAGGATGATCGCAAACACTGAATTCTCTGAGTGTTCTTGTCTTAATGATCTACAGTCTATCACGAACGCTGAAACCTCTTCCCTTTCGTCAATGAAACACCGAATATTGAACACTGTGAGGTTACCTCTCATAATGGTCTACAATCTACTGTGAATGCTAAAACCTTTAATGGCCTTGCTCTTGAATGTCGTCAGTAAAACACCAAATACTTCTATAATTGGCTCGAACTGGGAGAAACATGGCCTGTGATACTTGACGGACATTCTATAGGTTTCTTATCATTAGTAGATGGTTCGTTTAGTTAAGAGAGATATCCTTTAGATAGGATTCCATACAGAGATAAGAAGACCTGTTATCATAATGTGTATCAAGTGTTTCGTGTCCATCTTTGATTAATGTTGATAGAGATGTGACATTAACAAGATTCGTATTTATCAATATCGCACTTATTGAACAATAGATTAAAGATATAATCAATTTATATCCCATCAAATGCTGATATTATGTACAGTATCGATTGAAAGAACGCTTGTAAGTTTTATTTAAATGTGAACATTACTAATAAAGATTTTGTTAGGAGTGATTATGGATTGAAAAAACGTTAATAATTTTATTTAAATGTGAACATTACAAAGAAATGTTTGTTAGTTGTGATGAGGCAATAGTACATTGTATTGTGTTCACTATTAATCCAAATACACTATCAAAACGGCTCATAATCCAAATACACTATCAAAACCTCATATAATCCAAACACACTATCAAAACGGCTTATAATCCAAATACGCTATCAGAACGGCTTATAATCCAAATACACTATCAAAACGGCTTATAATCCCAAACACACTATCAAAACGGCTTATAATCCAAATACACTATCAATACGGCTTATAATCCAAATACACTATCAAAACGGCTAATAATCCAAGTACATTATCAAAAAGGTTGTTATCCAAATACACTCTCAGATAGGTTATAATCTAAAATACACTATCAAAAAGGTTAAAATCCAAATACACTCTCAGAAAGGTTATAATCTCAAATACACTATCAAAAAGTCTGTAAGCCAAATACACTATCATAAAGGCTACAAGCCAAATACAAAATCAGAAAGGTCTATGAGCCAAATACACTACCAAAAAGGCTATAAGCCAAATACACTATAAAAAAAGCTATAAGCCAAATATACTATCAAAAAGGCTTTAAGCCAAATACAAAATCAAACAGGTTTATGATCCAAACACAAAATCAAAAAATGTTTATGATCCAATTCCACATGGCGTATTATAAGCTTAGTGAGTCGGCAATGACCACGATAAACTCAACAAAAGACAACATTCAACTCCTTTAATTGCAATTCTTTCAAATTTTATTATTCCTTTATTTTTATTTTATTTTATTAAAACATATTTCCTATCAGTTTTAGAGCCTTATTAAAACGTATGAATTCTTGTTGAGGGCATCTGCTAGGTAGCTATTTATAGAACAGGGGATTCTCCATCTGTAATGAGTTCATGAATGAGTTCATTGTGACCAAGCTGAATCGTTATTGTCCAGACACGTGAGTAACCAATTTTCCTTACTTCAAATCTATTTTCGTGTTCATTAACATTTATGGCTACCTTCAGGGGCTACTTACAAATTAAATTAAGACTATCGGTAAATGGTTACAGTATTGGGGCTCCAATAGTCAAACAGTGTAAGACATCGATCCTGACAGTTACGCTATCAATAAGGTTTTTGATCTAAATGCACCATCACCAAAGGTTCATGATCCAAATACATCATCAACAAAGGTTTATGATCCAAATACACCATCAACAAAGGTTTATGCTATGATCCAAATACACCATCAACAAAGGTTTATGGTCCAAAAACACCATCAACAAAGGTTTATAATCCAAATGCACCATCAACAAAGGTTTATGATCCAAATACACCATCAACAAAGATTTTTGGTCAAAAATACATCATCAACAACGGTTTGTGGTCCAAATACACAAACAACAAAGGTTTATGGTTCAAATAAATCATCAACAAAGGTTTGTGGTCCACATACACCATCAGCAAAGGTTTATGGTCCGAAATACATCACCAACAAAGGGTTGTGGTTCAAATAAATCATCAACAAAGGTTTGTGGTCCACATACACCATCAGCAAAGGTTTATGGTCCGAAATACATCACCAACAAAGGGTTGTGGTTCAAATACACAATCGACAAAGGTTTGTGGTCCAGATACACCATCAACAAAGGTTTATGGTCCAAAAGATAAAGAAGTGATAAAGTTACATTTGTATAGTTATATTTCATAATGAAATATTGAAATGTATCTGTGTGAGAACAATTTATATAACCACAGTGGTATTGCCACTGTGGCGGCATCGAATCTGGAACTGCTTTCTCTTCCCATTTATGAAATATATCTACTGTTTATATATGTAAAATTTCCATATTTATTTCTGTCTGTCTGACTGTCTCTTTCTCGAAACATTTATTAACAATCGACAATTATGACACTTTTCTTGAATTTAGAATCAACTCTTGGAGACTGATGAATTTTTTATGAGTGTTTCTATTAGATATGAAATAACTATCTTTATATGGAACTAAGCTTTGACTAAAGTATTCAATGAATATTATAACACCTGTCACGCATCATATCACATGTGATGGGTATTGCATCATTTAGCTATCACACATTCTATCACATGTGATGGACATTGCAGCATTTACCTGTCACACGTTATATTACATGAGATGGACATTGCAGCATTTACAGAGTACAATTTCTAACAGTTTATACACTTACAAGGCGTTAAGCATCATTATCATGATGTACATTTATAACAACTACAGAGAACGGTTTCTATCAATTTGTACCCATACAAGGTGTGAAATTTTGCATCTGATTTGTATCAGTTTGTATCCATACAAGGTGTGAAATTTCGTATCTGATTTGATGACATTTGAGCAGCTACAGAGTACGATTTGTATCAGTTTTTATCCATACGCTGTTAAGCATTATATCACATGTGATGGGCAGCTGAGAAACTAAAGAGTACGACTTCTATCACTTTGCACCCATGCAAGGTGCGAATGTAAAGTCTTCATGCACAGTTTACTATCATTTGCTATAAAAATGTCAAGGTGTTTGCTTTATCAGAAAGAGTTCTTTGCACAGCTATTGCGTCGACATCACTATAGTTGCTTTCTTGTTGGAAAATTTCCCTGCAAATGATATACGGTATTACGACGCTATGGTCTTAAAATAAGTTATAGTAAAGGCTGAGAAACAACAAGCTTTGTACAACTCAACAAATAGTTTATTCCCTTAGAATACGAAGTGAAAATGTAAGCGAAAATGTAAAAAAGATATATAACTTATGGTATTGTAAATTAAATCCCAAAATAATCCTTGAATTTCTAACACAAGTCCTAATGTCCTAATAATTAAAGTCCTGAATAAACTTTAGTGGTATTTCAAAATATATCCAAGGCTGGAAGTGTTGATGTTTCAAATGTTTCTTCGCTGGAAATACAAAGTGCTCCAAAACAATATTCATGTACATAGAGACCTGTGTTACCAGTGATATTAATATAAGAAAAAAAGAGTAAAACTGTTTCACCCAAATCCAATTGTAAAACTATGATCAACTTGACAGAATTAATATTTTGCTACACTACTGGGGATCTTATTTGTTATACATTTAGACATTTTACATTAATGTAGATCGTATTCGTTATATGTGTAGACACTGTCCACTTCTGGGGATCTTATTTGTTATATATTTAGAAATTTTACATTACTGTAGATCGTATTTGTTATATGTGTAGACTCTGTCCACTACTGGGGATCTTGTTATATATTTAGACATTCTACATTACTGTAGATCGTATTCGTTATATGTGTAGACTCTGTCCACTACTGGGGATCTTATTTGTTATATATTTAGACATTCTACATTACTGTAGATCATATTCGTTATATGTGTAGACTCTGTCTACTACTGGGGATCATATTTTTTATATGTGTATACTCTATCCACTACTGGGGATCTTACTTATTATATGTGTACACTGATTACACCACTGGGGATCTTATGTCTCATACGTGTATACTCTATCCACTACTGGGGATCTTAATTGTTATGTGCGTAGACTCTACACTACTAGAGATCTTATTTGTTATGTGTGTAGACTCTTTACACTACTGGGGATTTTATCTGTTATATGTGTCGACACTGGGGATCATATTCGTTATATGTATAGACTTTCTTCTATGTTGGACGTCTTATTTTTGATTTGAGTAGACTCTCTTCAAAAATGCGCGGAAATACTGGTCAGTACGGGTTTATCCCCTGTAACAATATAAACGTAGGTAATAACTTAATCGTACATTCGGTTGATATATTAGCATTCACGTTTAATCAAGAGGTGAAGTTGAGATTTTAATGGTGATAAATTAGGTTCAGAAGAAAAGAAAGTATCCTCGAATGACTTCATTGCTTGGCATTTATTTATTACGATGATTCATAATTGTTGAGTTTTGCTTGAAATTGTAGACAATATTTCTTTATCGCAGAAAGTACTTCATTCGTGTTTCTCTAAGGGCTATTTAAGCACATCATGAAAGTGCTGATTATTTTCTTGAAAATAGGGTGCTTAGAGCTATGGCTTTGCCTTACGTTCTCACAATATACGTTGATTTATGATGGACAGTGCCGTCAGAAGGTACCATGTGCCAAATCTAATTATCCAAAACGCTGAAGACTGCATTTGAGGTAACTGTACCAATGGTCCACAATCTTCTGGATTATCTCGACATCCTGTGACATTTGATTAATAATCTAACAATCCTTTATCTTCAGCAAACGGTCCATTTATCTGATATTGAATACACGCATAAAGAGACTTGCTATCGCAATATACATCAAGCTTTTAAACTGATAATCTTTGTTATTTTATGTTGATAGGACTGTGATATTAGCACGATATTAAGTTGGGTTTTTCTCTGTATCGCACTTCATCGTGTAATAAATTTAAAATTAAAAAGATCATCAATGTTTATTACATCCTTTATTCGTATATAGTATGTTATCATACAAAATAATCGCAACAGAACTGAAACAATTTATGTTATCGTACAAATAATCCCAACAGAACTGGAACAATTTCAAGGTAATCATGACGGGGGGAAATTTGTTAAGAATACCGTGACTTAAACACAAAATGTAACCTAAAGGAATCAACATGCAAATTCCTAAGTTTGAAATGTATAGGAATTTTATCATTATATCCGCCTAGTCGCATAAGACATGTTTTGATCAAAGTGTGCTCTGGGGTAATAAATATTTATGTAAAAATGTATTTAAAAAAGTAAGGTATAAAATGATGCAATATGCCATAACAAAAAGAAAATAAATTACAAAGAATTGAACCTCATATTTTCTAGCTTCATGGCTTCAAAAGTTTGTAAAATACGAAGCTCCATTCTAATAATAAGACAAAATAAATGATAGAACTATATTTCTTCCATCATTTACAAATATTATCAAAGTATATAAGTAGTTCCTTTCTGATATTATGAACTAATAACTTATAGTTTTCTGAGTCAGATGGTACAATTTTAATCAATCTAAATGCCTGTTACAAAGATTTGCTAACACTTTGTAATTACTTGCATCTGGCTTGGTTGATTTGGTGTTTTACTGTATAGCAGCAAAGTATGTTATTTAGTGCCGAGACAATTGGAGCAAAGTAACGTCCCCAGAGGCACATTGTACTTTATTGATACAATAGCTGTTTCTTTAAAGAGTAAAAATTTCACTTTACAATTGACGAGAAATATAAAAATATGCCGGATTGATTCTCATGGAAACGTCATAGAAGAAGATTACAAATAAAATACCTTTCACTACTTAGGCTAAGCTATCAGGGCAGAGTGGAATATATCGTCGTCGTCGGCATCCATCCGTCTTCTGGAGACGATGGTGTAGCTTCCGGTTGGGTGTCCTATCTGCACCTTTGCGAGTGGCTGAAGAGTCCGACCCTAGAGTGACAGTCTCTGTTGCACTTGCTGCAGGTGAACGTTGATGCTTGTTGAGGCTGTTGTTGTTTCGCCTTCCTCCTGGCTCTCTTTGTAGCGAGGTTTGTGTTTCTCGTTTCCTCGGCTTTCTGAACGCCCCGTCTGACAGCAAGGTGCCAGGCGGAGCGGTATTCAGCACAGCTCTCCCAGTTGTTGACGTTGATGTTGGCCGTCTTCATGTCCTTCTTGCAGGCATCTTTGTAACGCAGACGTGGCCGTCCAGTCAGTCGTGCGCCTTCTGCTAGCTCGCCGTATGGCATGTCCTTGGGAATGCGGCCTGGATCCATTCTCTTGACGTGGCTGAGCCAGCGAAGGCGCCTCTCGCTGAGGATGGAGAACATGCTGTTCAAGCTGGCGCGTTCCAGAAACTCTGTGTTGGGTACTTTGTCATGTCACTGGATGCGCAGTTAAGTTTCCTTTCGTGGCTCGTGTAGGTGGTCTATGCCTCGCTGCTGTAGAAGAGTGTGCTGAACACGCAGGCCTGGTAGACGCGCAGTTTGGTCTTCTCAGTGAGGTTGGGGTTGTTCCAGACCCTCTGGTTCAGTCTGGCCATAACTGCTGATGCCTTGGCAATCCTGCCGTTCACCTCAGCATCAATGAAGAGCAAGCTGGAGATGGTGGACCCAAGGTATGTGTAGTTCTCAACAACTTCAATGTTGTATCCATCGATGGCGATGGTGGGAGGGGAGTCTGCATCCTGCGCCATGACGTTCGTCTTCTTCAAATTGATGGTCAGTCCAAACTCCCTGCAGGCGTGGGAGAGGTGACATATCAGCTGCTGAAGTCCATCTTCCGTATGTGATGTCAAGGCTGCATCGTCGGCGAAGAGCAATTCACGGATGAGAACCTCTGTGACTTTAGTTCTTGCACGGAGACGAGCGATGTTGAACAGCTTGCCGTTAGCCCTGGCGTGGATGTACACTCCCTCGCTACAGTCCTTGAAGGTGTACTGGAGGAGCATGAAGAAGAAGATGGCAAAGAGCGTCGGCGCAAGGACGCTGCCCTGCTTCACTCCACTGCTGACTGGGAAGGCCTCTGATGTTGCACCATTGAAGCACACTGTGCTGTGCATGTTCTCGTGGAACGATGTGACAGCAGTGAGCAGTCGTGGGAGGCAGCCGATTTTCTCCAGGAGCCTGAAGAGTCCGCTCCGGCTGACCAGGTCAAACGCCTTCGTCAGGTCTATGAAGGCGATATAGAGGGGCATCTGCTGCTCACGACACTTCTCCTGCAGCTGGCGTAGTGAGAAGATCATGTCTACAGCTGACCGGCCGGCTTGGAAGCCACACTGGGATTCTGGGTAGAGGCGGGAGGCTAGGGTCCGCAAGCGCACCAGGGCGACACGTGCGAAAGCCTTTCCGACGATGCTGAGGAGGGAGATGCCCCGGTAGTTGTTGCAGTAGCTAAGGTCTCCTTTGTTCTTGTACAAAGTGACAATGTTGGTGTCTCGCATGTCCTGGGGGATGTGTCCCTGTTCCCAGCAGAGGCAGAGGAGTTCG
>JAECUM010029872.1:0-23172 GCA_016617855.1 Megalonaias nervosa
GTCTGTTGAAGTGCCATTGTACATGTGCAAAATATT
This sequence comes from Megalonaias nervosa, assembly GCA_016617855.1. NCBI lineage: Eukaryota > Metazoa > Mollusca > Bivalvia > Unionida > Unionidae > Megalonaias > Megalonaias nervosa. The sequence goes on from JAECUM010029872.1 coordinate 37, forward strand.
TGCATTATCTTTACATGGGACAGATTTATTTAATGCATCTGTCTGAATATGTTGTTATGATAAGTTCTATATGTACGACGTCTTCTGGTCCTGCAACAGAAAACTGACGTATCAAAAACTTTATTTAGACGATAAGCAACCAGCTGATTGCATATCACCTGTTGAGTAAGGAAGCAAATGTAGACCTACTGTGTTCTGGTACGATAGCCTCAGTAACTTCAACAAGAAATGCAAGCACCACAGTTGCCTCAACAGAAAAACCGCCTATTTCAGAGATTGGTGCTAATGGAAAGAATGTATTGTTTGCACCAACAACCCGTGGCAGAACTGCAACAAGGTTCTCATATCCAAGATCGGAAAACCAGTCTGATATTGGTCCCAAGGTTTTCATATCCAAGATGGGAAAACCAGTCTGATATTGGTCCCAAGGTTCTTATATCCAAGATGGGAATACCAGTCTGATATTGGTCCCACAGATTTTCTTACTATGGAAGTATTACTATGTGGAATGGGAGTATTAATATATATCTCTGTTACTGGATGGATGTTTTGGATTCTGAACAATATGTGCAACACATACCTGTAGGGGTTTGTTGATCGTCTTGTTCAATACCTACATTTAATGAAGACTAGGAAAGACTAGTATGTTTTGTCAAGGATACTCTTAAAGTGTGTTAACTGCTGTGTAAGTCTCGGGAGAATTATAAAGGTTGTTAAAAAATTTGGATTTTGTAAGAATGTACTAGTCTAACTTGATTGCTGGAATTCTGTCCACATCGCATGATAACTTCATGCTGCAGCCTGATTTTTTCAATACAATAGTTTTGTCATGCTTCACGTATTTTGGTTTTCATTTAAATATGTCTATTAGTTTTTTAGTAGATTGTTTTATTTTGGAAGCAAAGCATGAATTGAGGGTCAACGTTTCAATGTATAATAAAATGATTCTTTTGAAGAATATATTGTCATTACACAGTGCAGGTTCGTTTAATGCAGTTATCTAAATATACTGTAATGATAGAAGTTATATCTGTATAACGTGCTCTGGTCCTGCATCAAGAAATCAACTGACAACACTTGAAACTGCAGACCCGACCATCCACATTCCATTGATTAAAAATCTGAGACCTAATTTTTATGCTATATTTAGTCATGTAACATTATATGAATAATATCTATTTAAAAAAAAAAAAAAGTTTTCATGAATGCAGAAGCATCCGTCAAGCAGCTTCCTTAGGAGCCAGTACTCGCCACATACATAACGATCACGTCAAAATAATCATTATAAGCAAAGCAAACGTAGGCATATCACACACATACACACACACACACACACACACACACACACACACACACAATGAACGTTCAAGACAGTCATTAAAGTCAAAAGCAAAACAGGACTAGATATTGTGCACATGGCGATTCCTAATTTCAGACTGAGGCCACAGTTTTCCAATACCCAAAACACAAAAAAACAAAAAACAATTCTTTAAGAACACAAAATACAAATATATAAATAAAGAAAAAAAATTTAAGCAAAATTACTGATTTAAAATATTACAATAAATAAAATGTATCTAAAACTTTATCAAAAATACTCTAAGCAAAACAGGAAACATTTTATGCAGACAGATTTAAAGATATGAGTTACAAAATACTCGGTCAAAGCACACATTGTACATGTACAAACAAATGCGAAATTAAGGTCCACAAAACGAAAGACATCTGGATAACAATGAATTCACTTTTCAGAAATATAATTAGCGAAAGAATGAGATCAAATAAATAGGCAATATAATATGTCAGCAAAAGACGAAAAACAAAAATTAAAGAAACTAAAACAAAGACTTTAGCACATATATAAATAAAAGATGAAAAGCAAAGTCAGAAACTAAAAAAAGAAAGAATTAGTAAAAAATCCCAAAACAAAACAAAGATAAAAAACATAACAAAACATAAAACAATATTAGTAGTTAGCAACTATTAAAAGAAACAAAATAAATCAAGAAACAACAAAGTAGACTCACAACAAAAAAACAAACAAACAACAGAGACAAAAATAAGCAATTAAGCAACACCATTTTGAAATTGCCAATGCTAAAGTGGAGCGTGTAGGAAAAAAAAACAGTTTACCTATCTAGTAGTTACTACTTGTGCCTATTACAGTACTAGGTTATATTTTACATCCATCTACATAAAGGAGGTCACAAGCCTATCAGTATTACGATAACAGATTTGAAGAGATTATATCTTGTTTGGACGTCGTGGGTTCGAGTCTCGTGCTTGACTAATGTGGGTACGTGAGGAAGCTTTCCAGTAGCTTCTCGTTGGTCAGTGGTTCTTCCCGGGGTTTTCCCGGGTTTTTCCTCCACCATTTATACTGCCCATCATGTATATCCTATCTTGTGCTGAGAAATGGCTTTAAACCCAATAACAACAACAACATTTCATAATGCTGATGTTTGTTTTGTACATATTGTGGTATAGGTACCTAACCTGATGCAATAAATCCATATATCTCTACCTTTCTTTATCCGTAATTTTTACTTGGTTGAAGCTTCCAAGCTAAACATGTTTTAATTTTGTATTTTTTTTCATTGAGTCACTGACTTTATAATTACGATGCTTTATTTTTAGATAATTTTGACGCCTTTTACTATCACGTACAAGTTTGTTTGCAGCTAGGGGAGGGTTCATAACTAGATTGAAAGTACTTGCATCCTGGCCCTCATTCTCCCTGCATATAATAATAAACTATGCTTGAACCAATTATTGTTTTAACTCAACAATCTGAGATTCTTTCGTCTGTGTGTCTATAATGGCATTCTGCAGGTGTAAACATTTTCGCAATAGAGAAGTTTTATGCAGGATTGTATGCCGTTGTTTCATCTTAACAGTGTTCAATGTGTAGTGTCTCATCAAAACCTAAAATTATTACAAGTGCGTCTCATCAAAACCTATAATTATCACAAATATGTGATATCAAAACCTATGTTTATCAAAAAGCAATTAAAGATTTTAACAGTAATGTCATGAAAATTATACGAATTATGTACGCTTCATTTTATTCTAAATAGCGGCTTTATGAATGTATTAATTCAAATGTGGATAACCTGTTTATATTCCTTCACGTCCTAGTGAATCTCAAATTAAGCGCTAGAGTATATATTGGTATCAATATGAAGGGAGGTAACTTAATGCAAAATAAAAAGATTCTTATCCCTGCTTGTTTCTGAATTTTCTACTAGATGGCAGGTGAAATTGTCTTTTTATTCTATGGAGAGGTGCATGAGTACCTACCTGACAAACAAACGATCACTTAACCCTACAGAGTTTTTCTTTGAAAGCTTGGTAAACTATTTGATTTATTTACTTGTTTGTAATAAGAATTGCATATTCAGGTGGTACTTTTGGATATCCTAAGTAATTCTTCAATTTTCATCTGACGAAACTTGGAAATATTTTTCTGTATGTCGATAATGTAGTATTTGCAAGAGGTCGTCTTCTTGTTCTAGTAAATGCTTTTTACACTGTTCAAAATTCCAGACTACTTTTATATTTGATTGGTATTTAATAGCTTGTGTTAGCGACTACTATTGCTTGCTTTATATTTGATAAATCTAGAAAGAAAACTTCTAATCGGAAGACAAAGCTGAGTAAATTGGCTTACGCTGCTAATTTTGACCCGAATCCCAATAGATTCAAGCTTTCGTACTCCCTTACATGTGCTTGACATTGTTAGCGTTTCACCAGATGAAACAAAGGAGTCGGTTCTTAATTACAATTTGTGCGTTATCAATGTTATATCTTCTCTGATAAAACGCCGCTCTCTTTGCGGATTTTTTTTTGTTTTTGTTTTTTTTATTTATTTATTTATTTTTTTTTGAAGAATCAAAATCGGAAAGAGCCCTCTGACTCGGTGCCTTGTGTGTGAAATATTTTTAAAATCACGTTTTCATGAATTGCAATAGTTATGTGGTATAAATTCGTCGAAGAATTAGAGTAGTCGTACAATTCAACTGAGCCACATAAAAATTCAGATCGCTATGTACAAAATATTTGTGTATAACGGTCCGTTTGGTTAATTTTGTTGAAGTTTAACCGATATCGGGGACACCGATACTTATCAGACGAGACATGTTACTTGCTCAGCGCAGTACGGATATCTAGAGGTGGTAAAATTATGGTGCATTGTCGCTAGTAACGGGCGCTGGCAGTTTGGTCAACATGTCTTGGACGTGGTTGTGCTTGATGATGTCTGTGTGACGTTTCTTCTGGCTTAAATATTTTTGGAGGCAATCCCCATACCACCTAACAGTGAGAGCCATGGGTTTTATCTGCGATCCATAACACGAATGTCGTCGCACGTGAGAGCGTTCCCCACTCCTTCCGCCCCTGCCGCCCCCCCCCCGGCCCAATAGCTCAAAACAGATGGAACGTTACATAAAGTAATTTTTTCAGTTCGATGATTAAAATTATGTCTAGAAAATCTTAAAATGCAAGAACTTCCTCCAAAGACTTCTATGGCTTGTTGATTCAAAAAACATTTTTATTGCTTAAATTCTTTAAAATCCTCATAAATACATGGCAATCCTATTAAAATCATATATCCACTGTCCCACGTGAAGATCTGACAGTGACCGCTCAGGGGACGTGTTCAGCCAGCCAGATGAAATCTTATACCTTCGCGTTTTGGAGACTGAGCTGTATGGCTGAAGAGTATCAATGTATACCGAACTATTTGATTTCACTTTGAAATTTCTGAAAGCTGCATATCCATTGGCTAATTCAAAGTTCACCAGAACATGACCCCTAAGCGGTTGCTATCCGATCTTCTCGTAGAACAGTGGAGATCTGATTTTAATCAGATTGAAATACATGTGTATTCAGAATTCTCCTTTCTGTTTCGGTTGTTTGATAGTTACGTCAGTTAGTGTTCGTTCATCCGATTACCCTGGGTCATCATTGTGTTTTCACCGTCGACCCAGGGTAACCGGATGGTGTTCATTAAGTTTATTTTCCTTGACAAAGATATGTTACTTTCCCTTTGTCGGTTTGTGCAGTCCTCTATGATTGACGATTAACTGGCTGCGGAGCACATATTTTCGGTCGGACCCAATTCAATGTTGTGTGCACAAAACTTAATTATGTCCCATATTATTACTTTCGCTGCCGACACTCAGGTAGCCAAGGATAGTTTCGTAAATTGGCCCCTAGATTTCTTTACTTCAGGCTATTATGTGACCCTTTCAACTATTACTGATTGATACATAATGATATGGATATATTTGTGAATTAGTGTTTCGAGCTTTTTTTTTTTTTTTCTTTTTTTTCCTCGAAATTGGCGTGAGTCATGTATGCCTGCCGTAGTTTGTTCAGGACCTGGATACGCTGAAATGCTAATATTCGGCTAGGAAACAGTAGACACCTTGGATTCAATGCAAGTAGAATATATAAAAAAGTGTCTGCATGGCAACATTTTCAACTGCATCAAGCTACTTAGTACACAATGTTTTTCAAAATTAACACATAGGGAAATTGATTGCATATCAATGCTAACAGTGCGTTAGCATCACTCATATCTCAAACGTGGCCTTCTTCTGACGTCAAAAAATGCATGGGTGAATGTGGGGCTGGGGTGCATAATCTTCTTTTGCTATGAAATTTCCATTGAATTATGCTTTTGTTCAATATAGCTCTCGAAAAACATGGACTGTTTTGGCCTCATTAGTTAGGTTGATGTGGCATAAAATGTGTGCATTATAAACTGTCCCTTAAACCTCCCAGAGCAGTAAGAAAGGTTGTGTTATTTCCCAAGTTATAGCTTTTTTATTCAGTGGTTTCAAAAAAGATACCTTTTGAAAGCAAACAACGCTTGCAATCAGAACGAGTTGCGAAACCTAACTTTGATACCTATATGTATAGAAAGTGCATCTTGTTAACATTTCAGTGAATGCGAATAGTTGCTTCTAATGAGAACTCGTCTTCATCAAAGATTTATATCATTTTACAAACTCTCTACCAGCAAAATTGTGCGGATTGTGTTTCCAAAGATGTATGTACTATTTGTAAGAATGTTGCAAGACAAAGCAACCTCTTTCTTCAAATCACACTGTCAAGCGTATTAAACTATATATTCGAGTTCATATCTAGTTTACAAGTGAACCAGAAAGCTGGGTATCAAAGAATGTTTTCCTTGTTTTCTCTGTTTAACCCATATATGAAAAAAATCAGATTTGTGCAGTCATTTGTTTAGATATATTTATTAATTGTTACTGTGTATATTCGATGAACTGATAGGAATGCAGTGGATGGGTGCTTTGACAAAAACAATTGGGAATCATCGGTCTTCATGGCGATAACCTGACACTTGCCATAGATGCATATCTACCTTTTGCTGTCCATAAGGACTTGTTCATTAACTTGATCGTGTACATTAACTGAGCCATTAATTTGAAACCAACTGCATCAGAAGTACATAATAAACTCTGTATTTAATTTCAGCTGTTTAATAACAAAATCTGGAGTCATGAGGGTAGGGTCTGTTTTTCCTTGAATACCTTTTATTGTATAGATCAGTGGAGGATGAAACTTTGAGTTGATCTGATCAGTGGAGGATGAAACGTTGAGTTGATCTGACAGCCTCAAAATGGCGCATTTAAAATATATACATCTGATGTCAATGACTCAAACCAATTCTGATCTAAGTAACCAACAAAATTTATTCAACAGCATAAAAATTATATCAAAACAAGAGAAGGTTGATTCACAGCTCTTATAAACTGTTCTGGGTGTTTTTTTATTGTGTAAGTTTGGAAAAATTAGATCCTTCGAGAGAATATTATGTTATAAAACAAATGCAAGTTTACAAATTTTATTATAAACCGTGACATTCTCTGCTTATTCCAAAATGACGATATATGAAATTTTAATATCCGGATGTCTCCTGTAGCATTTTAATCTATCTAGCAAATCTTCGTCATGCTTTCAAACATGGGAAAAAGGTCCTTTAATAACAAAACAATATGTCGTATCTTTAAAATCATAAATAGAAGCATTACAACTAGAAACAATTAAGCATTCATTTTATTTAAATTCAATGTCCAGATGTTTTCACTAAATGTGTTTGGGTAAAAAAATTTATATTACTGTTGAAAGTCATTTTTATCTGTCAATCTTCAAAACAATAGATTATTGATTTGATATTTATAGTATGAAGTGGTTCCAAAATATAAAGTTAATAAGTTTTTCAACTTTCAAGGTTATCTTTTCAATTAAAAACTGAGATAATATAATCAAAACAAAAATAAGTTTTGACAATGTTATGTATATTTCATTTGTATTGTTTGTTGGCTTTTCTCCATCAGTATATGTTATGTATATCTGTATTTTGTACTTGACCTTTGTCCAAAATCGAGTTAATGGTGTACCTGACCTGTGACATTTATATTGTAAACAACATAATACATAGCTAATATTTCTCTATGAGCATAGATTACATATTTAGATCGTTATTAATTGTAAGCGTGTTTGTGTTTACTTCAATTTGATTGAAAAAGCTTGATTCTGACCTTAGAAGTTTCAGAAAAGAAATGTTCTATTAAGTCGACAGAGTACCTCCAGAAAATGGTAATTGCAGCCTAGGTCAAGTGGAGGGGTATATAAAGTTGTTTGCATTAGGACTATTCATTCTTGTCTTAACATCTGAAACAGAATCAGTCTTATTATTGTGTTCAGTTTTTAATTTGGGTGGATTTATTTATTCAAATTCTTATTCTCTGGAATTACAAAGTGCTCAGTCATATGCTTGGACTAAAACATTAATTTTGGAAATATAGTTCATCAAAAGACTGTGAACACATCGCCACATTCCAGGCCATTGGCACATTATCATCTTCGAGAGTACTGGCACATCAACACATTCAATATTGGAATTTATTTAGAACATCACCGGAATTCAATTGGAACTTCATACATTTGGACTTGTGATAGAACCTTTAAGACTATTTTGGATTTAATTCACAATACTGTAAGTTCTTTTTAAATTTTAACTTTGTATTCTCAGGAAATAAATTATTTGTTGAATTTTACTAAACTTGCTGGTTTTCGCTATTTTTTTTTATTTTTTTTTTTTATTTTTTTATTTTTTTGTTACTTAGTTAAAGACCATAGAGTCACAATGACATAACTTTCATTATGTTCTGTTATTCAGCTTTTGCAGAACTGACCAACCATGTCCACCGCTACTATACGTAGACACAACGAAAACAGTTCTGAACAGTTTAGAAGAAGGGGATATGATTGAATTCCCAAGAGTCGGTTGTTCTTATTAGGCTGTGTATATCGGACCATTTATATGAATTCCAATTAACGTGTATCTATTTATTACGCATAATTAATATGTATTTGCTTATCATAATTTATAATCTAATCAGTTTAAAAGTATCGATATGTTTTGAAACTATCAATATTAATCAATGATATGTGATTACGAAACTGGATTTATACCCCTGAAATATAATGCTGTTACCGTTATTGATTAAGGGCGAACTCTACGAAAGCAAGGTTAACTCCGTTGACAATGTAAGTCGTGTGAATAGTAACAAAAATAGAAATGCTGATGTAGTCAGTAAATAAATGATCTCTAAAACTCAGGCAATATATATACCTAAAGTTTTGAAATATCGGGCTGGGCGAAGAGACGATTTTAAACTCAGAGAAAGGCACAGTACGTGCAAAGTTTACGCAGAAATTATGAAACTCTGTTTAGGGCATGTAAATAATTATAAACGTACATAAATCAGCCTGATATGAATAGAGATCATGAATTATCTCAGAACGAAAAATATTGGGGGGGGGGGGGTTTGGGAGTTGGGGGGGGGAGCGGAGTGACTCTGCTCAGTGCCTTTCACTTGGCGTTATCTCAGCAGGCACATGGTAGAATGTATAAATACTTGTTGGGTAATATATATATTGACGGAATTTATTGTTACGTCATTAAACGATGAAGCATCATAGCGTGTCCTTGCGCATTGAGGGACATTTATTCGCTAAAATCATTCCATCATCTCCATAACCCGTCGATCCTTATGAAGATGTGAATGGAAATTCTGATAGGCTGGTTCTCACAGCTGAATTAATTACAACCACATTTTCTGGCGCACCGTTTATCATGTACAGTTGTACAAGGTTTGGCACGTGCAAGTGCTAACCAGACGTAAAATTACAGCCCACTTCCTTTACGAAGTGTGAGACAGCTATCGTTTTCATTTACGTACGAAACTGCACAACATAAAATCCAGTTGGTTTTTATTCATGTACTTTATATATGTACAATTTATTGTTTAGAATAAATGCATAAAATAGGGTTCTATACAAAATTAACATCGTTTTCTTTATAATCAGAAAACGAACATTTTAAGGGCTATTGGTAACGCACAATTCAGTTCAGATGGGTGGGGGATGGTACTCTGATTGTGAAGAAATGGCCAAAAATTATGTTGATAGTAATGTCCAGTTTCTTTCAGTTAAGTAGCATGCACCTATTAGCAGTGAGTGTGTGAAAGACTAACTTATAATGAAAACAATTCCATACCTTTTTGTCTACAGACTTCGATGCAGTGTACAGCAATGTAGAGTATGTATGTAGTGAAAGTGAAATGTCACTGACACTTATGTATAATCCATTCAGTGGTAAGGAGAAGTGGGTTTTGAATAAAACTTGGAGAAATTAAACATGAACTTTTTTTCTGCACATACTGTTTGCAAATAAAATGGATTCTAGTTAGCAAGACGGGCTGTATTGAGCATAAGCAGCATTTTATGATGAAAACAATAACACAATTCCCTTTGTATTTTGGTAATAATAATAATAATGACATAATTTTAGTCGACATAATTTTAGTCGCAAGCATTATGATGTTCTCCAAAATCAAGAGTGTGGAATATTCATATTCTTTGCTCACATGTCTTTCTGTACATACTAAACTATCTATTGTACTACAATCGGTGATTCAGTTTTCAAAACTTTAGTAATTAATGGAGTTTGAATTTAAACCTCTAACCGCATTTTTGGTATCATAATAATGGGCTAAAGGCAAAATGTACGAAATCTAAGACTTTAGTGTAATATTTTCCCTTTATGTAGACCACCAACCACATTAAACTGCCTGATTGTATACAGATTTCTAAAGCTTCCATGTCTTGCAAAACATAAGTACATACCGTGAGATGCGATGAACAGAAGCAAAAAGTAAACAAGCAAATCCGTCATTTTATAGTGTGTATTCAGGAATGCTTTGCAATTCTCTTTGCTGTCAACAGTACCGACCATAACTGTACTTTCAATATGGGAAGTTTGATAGCCATCGGGTTACAGGTATGCGTGACAGGGTCAACTGCAAGATGACCAATATGGTAGCCCCCATTGTTTGACATCGTGATGTTTGCCACGTGCATTGTAAGTAAGGCTCCATGTATTTGAAAAATGTAACGCTCGTTGCATCTTGTTTAGTCTTCGTACAACAAGATAATTACAATACAATAGCTCAATACTATCTCAATGCCGCGATCTGTTGCACGTAAAATGCAATATCATACTGCCTATTTTAGCTCAAATAAATACATTTTCCGCAAAATATATTGTACCAGAACGTTTACATATTAAGTTAATAATATGTAACTTTAAACTCAGTCGGTACTATATGATCTGTTTTACTATACCACATCCACCCATTAAGCCAATTCGTATACCAATAGCCCTTAATGATCTTCTTGAGCACAGAGATTTAATGCAATGGAAACTTTACAAAAAATTTCTCCCCATACTTCATACCCTACGCCAAAAAATCATTTGACGCGCAAATATCTTCATTATCTTTCCGAAAGAAGCACATTTACACGAGTACATACAAAACAGCTGCAAGTGCGCTATGAAAAACTTTCAGCATTACACTTTTGTTTGAATATGTTAAGAAATATGTTTAATAACCAGATTAAATTCAAACTCGTACCTAATGAACTGTTATAACACCCACAAGAAAGCCAAACTCGTACTTAATGAGCGAGCGGTTATTACATTTTCAATTTTGAACATATTTTTCATTATAAAATTTTTGGGACGGTATGTCATTGCTTTTATTGTACTTCTAGTAGCTTCAGCTATTTCCCGAAGGTATCGTTTGGCAATACAGAAAAGTGTCAGTAGAGTAGATAGGAACAATGGATGATGTCAAGAAACAAACAATGACTAAATTCCATGATGCAAAAATAGTATTCCACACAGTAAATCATATATAAGTTTGATAAAAGGTATTTGGACTGTATTACGAACAGTACAGAGATGATCAATGCTCTTTTTAAGCAGGACATACTAGGTAACTGGAAAATGATGCATGTCGGTTGGCTGGTAGCATTTGATAACAATACTTGCTTCAGTAAGTCATAAAACATCCTCTTTTTGCCAACAATCAGGCTAACTCCAGCATCAAACAGTTCCGAAGCTTCTAGATCATTAAATCAAAGTGCCAACAGTATTGCTGTATCACAATGGCGTTGTCCAAAACTCTTTTGAATTAATTCACAATAATCCCAATATGTTACTTTAGTCCGGTAATATGACCATTTTGTAATTCCAATGAATGATCCGAACAAATCTCAAATCTCTGTCGCAATACCTCCCACGTGACATATTTCACAATACCTCAGTCGCAACAGAACCCACATGACTAAATCATCCAATGGAAAATTACTCCAGCTTGTCAACAGGTTCATTATTACAACTGATTTGTAAAGCTTTTAAACACCTATTTATAGCTCATATGTAATCTACAGTCGTACACCAAAAGTTAAAGACACAATATAGATTTACATAACAGAAGATTGAGATTTCTAAGGTAAATGCGTGTATTTTGTTTCGTGCGTTTAAGAAACTTTGCTATATCCACTTAAAGGTTGCATACATGCACAAAGCTGATAACGATGAACCAAATATTTGGGTTCTAACTTCATTGTGTAATATGGCACATATTGGTCAGGGAAAGGTTAAATTCCTTCTGAAACTGTGGAATTTGGTGTTTATCAGCTGTCAGCCTTGGAGTCAGGTACTTATATTATATTCCTTGTCTTATATATCGTTATAAAATATGTAGATAATAGTAAAAGTATGTACCCACGTATCAGGTAGAAGCAGACTTTCTTACGAACAAATTACAATAGTTGATATTTTCAGACCATCTGACTGGAAAGAAATAGTGAACAGAGCTAAATCAAAAATTTGTGAGATAGGTTACAATGTCCTCTGTAAAAACTGAACATTTTGCCAGCTGATGTCGCTACAGTGAGGGATAGAGTGAACAGGTAATGTATTCATATATACAACAATTATAAAGAACATTTATAGCAAATAAATGGTTGTTTAGTTCGTTGTTAGTATAAATAATATCACTGAGGTTTTGGCGAGGCTTTAGATATATAGATGAAATTGCTGCGCATCAAAAGCAACAAGGATACCATCAAACAGAATACTGAGTGTCTCACAATTAACATTTGGAATGCAATCGTCGATTTTAGTAGATATCTCATCTTTAAATGCATTTCCTTTCATGAGTTTTCATGGTAGCAAACGCTGTCAAATGTACGAGTTCATAATCAATTACACAGCCTGTTTTCAGTTTTGGCAGTTTGTAGTTTTTGTCCATGAAAAATAGTATCATACTGTCTATCTTGTTGGCATTTCATGATTTTTACGTTGACTAAAATTTGTATCGATAGCAACAAAATAGCCAATTCTGTTTTGACTTGTGATATACCTTATAAGAGGCATCGATTCTAAATGATCTAGGTCATTTCCGATTGTGTAGTGATATTGAAAACGAGAATTGCAAATGGTTAAGAGACGTAGTGTGTCAGAAGAATAAATGTTTATTTAAATGGTATTTTGTATTGGATCTGCAATTAATTTTCGATTCGTTGAAGTTATAATGAAGCTTAGCTTCAGACACGGTGAATAAAAGAACATAAAGTAATGTTACTATAAGTAAAGCACGTTGCTACACTGCAACCAAACTTTTGGACGATCGGCCCACCCCTTGTGAAATTATAATCTCCTGGCCAGAACCTGTGTCTCATAGCAACTCGCCTCAATGCTTGGGCATGTGAAACGTAATGCCTAATATTTGAATTTATTTCTTTGAATTGATGCGCACGCTTCCATTTTATTGACAATTTTCCTGCTGAGGAATGTTTTTACCTGGTTTATCTCCTTGTTTGTCGTAGTTGTAAATCTTATTGTTTTAAAATAGTATTAGTTTTGTGAACTTTTCATTTGCATTGGATTAAAGTATGTCTATTGACCGTACGAAATTTCTTACCAAAACTTTTTATCCTGAGGTAACCGTGTCTTGTGGATAGATAGATCTTTCAACCAGTTTTTCTTTTTACTTTTTGGAAACATTTTAATGTTTGAAAAAACTGTTATTTGCCGTGTGATTTGTAAGTTATACATATATTCTACATACTATACATATATTCTACATATATATATATATATATATATATATATATATATATATATATATATATATATATATATATAGAGAGAGAGAGAGAGAGAGAGAGAGAGAGAGAGAGAGAGAGAGAGAGAGAGAGTCTATATTGTGCGAGGTATCTTATTTTCCTTAGTTACACTCACATGTCATTTTCATTTGAATAATTTAACCTTCTCAAACACATGCTAATTCCACCCAAAATACCAGGCGTATATAGCCTAGGTAGCAAGATGTTCCAGATGCGAACATATCTGCTACAATCAGTATTTTCTCAAGTTTTTATTGTTATATTGTGATATTTCTGTTAAAAGAAACTACTAGCTGCTAACATTGGCGGGGGGTGGGGTGGGGTGGGGTGTTTGGTGTATTGTTTGATAATTTTTCTTTTGGTTCTTTTGCTTTCTTTAGAGACTGCATATACTTTCAGACTATTGAGGTATTGACAACTGCTGGCCTAATAGTAGTTGTGACAGCAGCTGTTGCTAAAGCCATTGGTGGTAGAAAATAGCAAAAATGAAAGACTGGCATGTGATGAAATCAAATTACAGTAATTTTTTTTATTTTTGTTATTATGAATGTACACTGTATATAGTACGTATAGTTATATTTATGATCTAGACACTAATGCATGCATATCTGAGATCATTATCAACAAATCTGAATGAGTTTCTCCCACCCCCTTAAATAATTGCATCATCACTTTGATTTTTAGGCAATATTGTAGACTATATTATGCCTCCAGACCCGGCTGGGGTGTACCCCCCACCCTTACATCTTCTCACATCTTTCTTCAAGAGGAAAGGCCAGATCAATCTAAAATTATCTATCCACTCTCCTGAGCAGAATCGTTAGGTAAATCCAGTACCGAATCTATAATCTTATAAGCATGGGCGAAAATGTGATTTAAAAATTTCACTAATAAATTGTATCATTGAAAAGTTGTGAAATTATTGGTACTAATAGATCTAATGTACTTATTTTATAAATGGTATTAACCTATTTGGTACAGCCTGTGCCATGTTAAGGTAATATGGAAAGACATACAGAAACTTTTTTAATGAGACATCTAGCAAGTTTTGCAATGGCAGATTTGGTTTTGTTTAAAAGTTTTGTTGGAATGCCATACATTTACGTGGCGTTTATAACCTCTAATGTATTTATATACGATTATCGGTGATAACAGTTAACCTTATCAAGCCCTGTGCCTTAAGGAATCTGTCTTCCAAATAAATGAACAATGGATTTATAATGAAATAAAGTATTTAGACAATGACTAAGTATCTTAGCCAAGTTCTTAATTGCATGTGTACATTTCCACCCTGGAAGAAACATACAACAGGGTCAACCACCCTTGTTTAGTATGAGTAGTAATACGGAATACAATAGGTACAAATGTGACCATATGGATCCAACGGGCATTTATCTTTAGGCGGTCATCTTGGACTGGGACTGTATGGGTACAAGAAGAACTTAACATTAGTATACAAAGAAAATCATAATGTGAAAAACAGCCATATGATTCATTTTATGGGACTGTCTGGATTCAAGGCAAAATGAAACATGAAGAACGTCTATGGGTTGAACATGGTGGGACGGACTGGGGACAAGGGGATTGAACATTAAAATTGCAGACTATTGCCCATCCAAACTGAACAACACATCATCATCCTGACCAACACTCACACCTATTGATCAACTAACCATAATCAGACCGCTCCGGTGGACTAGTGGTTAGAGCGTCCGCCTCAGATGCGGGAGGTCGCGGGTTCAAACCCCGGTCGAGTCATACCAAAGACTTATAAAATGGTACTCAAAGCTGCCTCGCCAGGCGCTCAGCAATAAGAGATTAGTGTTCGGACTGTTCGACCTGGTGTCAGGATAATGTGACTGGATTGGACATGATGCTACATGTTCGCGGCATGATGCCCCAGTGCTAGACATCACTATAAACTTTCACACTGCAGAGATTGTAGCGATATGACTGAAAAATTGTTAAAGCTACGTTAAAAATCCAATCACACACGCACGCTAACCATACTCGTCCATCTACTTACAAACACCCACGCTTACTCACCAAATGGCAGTGCTATTAACCAGCACACACACTCACCGAATAACCAGCATGCATCTACTCTCACTCACACCTGCTGACTAACATGCAGTCGTATGGATAAGCACCCACACCTATTGTCTAGCACACTTGTCTTACTGACCAGCATTCACATCTTTAAAGGGGCACAAATTTATATATTAAACATTATCTGAATCCCAGATTATGTTATCGGTGTCGATCAATTTTTATATATTGTAATGATGCTCTAAATAGCTGTGATCAAGGGAGTCAACTTATAATAACACTAAAATGACAATGGCTAAAACTAATGTTAAAATTCCAAAAAAAAACCCCAAAAAACTGTTACGGAATTTACCGTAGACTAGAAACATCCAGAATATTAGACAAAATGACTAACACTTAAAGAATGCTAAAATTCCGAAACTATTATGGACTTTAGCAGAGAAAAAAATCCGGAATATTATTTTCAAAGATATAGACCGAGACTAAAAGTAGGGCGAAAGTTCCAAAGCTAATACAGAATTTAACAGAAAATGAAAAACAAAAATTAGTAGAAAAAAAATCTAATAGTTATGGCTTTGACTAAAAGTGGTATTACAATTCTAAAACTGGCACAGAATTTAGCGGAGTCTACAAAAATATCCTGAAAAATTGAAAAATAGGTCTGAGATTGAAACTAGTAATAAAAATCTTAAGCTAATACGAAATTTAGCGGAGATTAAAACATACAGAAACTCAAAACTATGACCTAGACTAATCGTGATACTAAAATTCTGAAACTAATACGGAATTTATCTAATATTAAAAGAGCTCAGAGAAAAAGAAAACAATTACAACAATAATTGTTACAAATTCTAAAGAAATTTACAAAGATAAAAATTTACAAATTTAAAATTTAAAAAAAATGCGCAAGTCAAAATTATAAACAAATTAGAAATTTTTTCGAGTCGTAAATAATCCCAAATCAACAAAAAAAGCATAATTTTTCCACACTTGAAAAAAATAATTTAAATATTATAAACAAATTGTTACAAATTGTCAAGATATGTCATAAAGTTAAAAATTTACAAACTTTGTAATAAAATTTAAAGAAATTAAACAACAAAGTAAAAACATGACATATTAACAAAATTGCAAAGTTATTTTTGGTGCTGATACTCTTGAGCAGTATTTATAGGTTACTGCATTTGTATGGGAAAATATGAACGAGTTTTTGGGATGGGTATACTGCACAACCTTGGGAGTGCAGCATATCCATCCGACAAAACGAGTTCATATTTTCCCATACAAATGCAGTAACCTTTTTATTATATGCTCATTTTCTTATTCTAACCAAGGCTTAAATATATAAACAAAAATACACTACAAGAAACAAAGTAACTCAATATATGCCGTATTCCAAACTAAATACACAAGCGTAGATTCATCATTACACAACAGAATTATTAATGCGCACGTAACTCCGCCCAGATAAATTTGAACTTAGTCGCGCTCTAGACATAAGTTTCGAAAGAAAATGGCGTTTTGGTCTACTTAAAATTGAAATTTGGAGTCATATTGTGAATGAATGCGCATTGCAACAACTTTTCCATTTGATCTGGAATGAATACATTTTGATATTTTTGTCGATTCGAAGAAATTTCGTGATTATGGACTGGATTTATCTATATGAAGTACATCGGATTCCAGCAGCGTCTGTGCCAATTCTACATGAAATATACATCGGATTGAAGCAGCGAGGGAGAAGCATGTTGACATCTGCAAGTGTGTTTCTGTTCTGTAATTGAATGTTTCAAATCATAATGTGGTAAAAATATGAAGTTTTTCAATTGCAATTATCGAAAAGACGCTATGGAATTTAATGTTTATTTCATTTTGAATGCAGTAAGGAGGATGTAATTGCAGTTGGAATATAGTCGAAATTACAGTACAATTTCGAAATGTGTAATCAGGCTTGAGAACCCATGACATGGCTCATGTAATTCGGATTGCAGAACTAAGAAAGTACATTTTGAGGAAATTCAGGATGTAAAATTGTAAGTATATTTTTTGCCATTCTTATTTCCAGCTAAAGAAGACAGTTTATGCCTTGTCACTTGCATGTTATTTGTCAGGACCCTGTCCGGCCTCTATAGCTAGCCTAAATCTGAAACATTGTATCAAATAAGTTAACGCGGAATGTGCCAAAGCAGCTGGTATGTGGCAGTCCACGAAACATCTGCTTTAGTTCATTCATAAACAAATTGTTTGTTTACAATAGAAAGTAGTTCCTTTATTCGCGTGAATGAAATATGAATTGAACGCGCGAGTGCAATATCGTAAAATATTAAACGATTCTGACAATGTAAAGTTAACGGAGAAAAAAATGAGCATATAATAAATCTTTTTCTAGAACTCTCTGTGTCCCTGAAAAGTACCGTTGGGGGTTAATAAAGCTCTAGATCGTTAACACATGCAACACTGTTTTCACTCACCCTTAAGAGCGACGAGAACTACCATATAATGATCATCCATTACCTATCCATCATTCACAAAAACAAAAAAAACAGAAGAGAGAAATGGGAGCTATGCAATGGTCATTAATACAAATAATTACAATCCAACACCCACCTTTACAAACAAAATAAATGATCGAAAGAGGATAGCTGAGGTTCATTCACATCCACCTATGAACAAACACACACTCTTACAATGAAACACACACTTACAAACAAAATAGAAAATGGAAAGGAGAAGACTGAGGTTCACTCACACCTGTTTACGGACAAATGCACACCATTACTATCAAAAACACCCACCCAGATTATTTCCTACCCACCCCACCCCACCCCCATGCAAATTCATGTGAAAGGGTTGTATGGTATATATTGGTGAATGATCCTTACAAACAAACAGACTCTTCTGCTTTCAAATTACAAGCTTAAAAGATAAACAAGGGACTATGTTAGGACGAGATAATAATTACACACTGTTACAATCAAACTCATACATCCAAACAAAACAGTGGAGGGATCTAGCATTTGGTGATGGTCACTCAACACCAACTAATGGACAAATAAACACACACCCTTGTTGTCCAACATCCACACAGATTTATACAAATTCATTGGAAAGGGGAAAAAGTGTATGTAGTTACTATCATGCATAATTACAATTAAAGATATGCTATTTACATCACATACATACAAACGTTTGTGAAAGGAGATAACGATTTTATAGTTACTATCACACATAATTAAATCCGACACACTTTATCTACCTTCCGAAACCCATACACTTGCAAACAAAATTAAATTGAAACGGAATGCAAGATATTTAATGGGTAGGATCACTAACACTCGCATTACAAACAAATACATATTTTTTATCATCCAACACTCACCTTACAAACAACACAGATGAGGGAAGAGAATGGGTGTATGTGGTGATTACTAATACACAATCTTACATATTCAATCCTAAATGATTTTGAAGAGATGAGATCGTTATAGAAAAACATCTGTGGCAAAGTCCGGGAGAAATACGCCTTCCTTGCTCCCTTCCCCACACAATCATCATCATCATCATCATCATCATCATCATCATCATCATCTGCTGCTGCTGCTGCAATGTCCACAACAAAGAAAACGGCGATTGATTCGGACGAGGAAAAGGTTTAAGGCAGTTTAACCTAATGACGGAAGAGCCATTATTTTTGTGGACTTTTTTCGAAACTTCTAATACATACGTCTTAGAAACGTCCAATTTTAAATGTATGTCACTGATCAAAGCAGATTTTATACATTGCGACATTTGACTTAACAACAGAAGCGGAAACCACACCCAATACATACAGAATTGTGGACAAATTATTTGAAAATGATGATACTATTTAGCTATTATTCATCCATTTTGGGCTATCCAGGAAAATCATTTGACTCTTGTTATTTGCACAGCAACTTGATTTAGTCTCTGTTTGGTAAAGAGACCGAATACACAGTAAACAAGTAGGACTACGATCAATAGAAATAATACTGGTGCTTGTAGAATTCATCGAATAAGTCTTCAATTCTCGAACAACGTCCAACTAATTAGAAATCAACTTTCACAAAACAGAAATTGGTGTCCAAGTGGATTAGATCCTCGTCATGTGATAATCGTCTCACTTGCAGTCTTATGACGATTCAGGTAATTCAGAAATAAAACACATTTGCTATCAATATATTCCACGTGATGTGGCCTGGGGGTATTGAATGGCTTGCGGTTTTCGACTTGAATAAACTTTCTGACACTTTTCTACGTTTCTGTAACATTTGAAAGAGAAAAAGCTCCACCCTCCCTCTCCCAGTCAGATTTTTGTTCCAGTTTAGCACTTAATGAAGTATTAATTCATGCTGCTTATTGTCACAAGAGTAAAACCATTGTCTTTATAGTAATACCAGTTATATTGCTATTATCCTCTTAATCATCGGTATTTCTTTCCTTGATTGGAGACGAAAGAATTATAATTACCGAATGAAATACTAGCGAGCATAGAAATTACCTCGAAGCAACACAAACATGCATGAGCAGTGTATTCTTAATTAGCATATAATTAAACCTATTCTCCGTACCAAACAAAAATACTAAATTGAGGTAATGGCAGTGAAAATATTTTGATCCCGATCTCTCTCTCTCTATGTATGTATGTATGTATGTATGTATGTATGTATGTATGTATGTATGTATGTATGTATAAAGAATACAAATCATATGGCGAATAACAGTCCTTTCAAGTGCACTGGATCCAGCAAGGGATCGCGTATGTCAGGGATTGATTAAGATAAATGTAATTAACTGTGCAAAACTAGTATCTAACTAGCCTGAGCGCTTTCGACTCTTAATGAGTCTTTTTCAAAGGCATATACAACACATAGACAAGACAAACAAATAAAACAGAAAAACCGTAGTGTTTGCAAAACTTTACATGGCTGTTTCTACAGGAATTAAACCTCCAAATATATTATGTTTCAATTAGTTTATTTCAACTTGTTGCGGATACTGGAAATTATTTGTATTAACCTAGAAAACAATGAGCCATAACGACATCTAGAATTTTGTGTACATTTATGTAAGCGCAGATTATATCCCGGATATTTCATTGTTATAGTAGTAATTGTAGGTTATTAGGCAAATTTAGAGAATTTTTCAAAAGTAAAATGTGTCGGCTGCAAAAAATAGTTTTATTTGTGCATGGCTGTCTTTTTCTAGTCTTCTTGGTTTTAACCGCTTCGTTTCAATGTTCTAAGGCGGCGTATCCAGTAAGATTCCTTTTCTTTCCTGGTTTCGGAACAGCAGTAGGTATTGTTAGCAATTGCAGTAAGTGTTATATCAGTGAAAGTGTGGCCAGGGGAGGAGAAGTGTTCTGCGACCGGGCTTCTGTACAGCTTCTTTGTCATCCAATCAGATCTATGAAGGTTGATCCTTTTGTGTAGCTTTTCAGTTTCTCCGACATACTGAAGGCTACAGATCTTACATGTGATGAGATAAATTACATTCTCAGTTTTGCACGTTTTGTTTGGACCATGTATGTTTAGTTTTTCTCTAGTCACTGTGCAAAAATTTCCTGGTCTCTATCATATGTTGACAGGTTTTGCATCTTTTATCGCCACAGGAGCCAGATTGACTAGGGTGGTCTTGACTAGTGATTGGCGTTAGCTTCGCCCTGACTAGGATGTCCTTGAGGGTTTTTGGTCTCCGGTAAGCTGCTACAGGTTTGTTCGGAAGGATTAACTTTAGTGCGTCCGACGATTCCACGATGGGCCAGTGTTTCGCGATGATTTTACCTACTTTGGGGTTGTCTGGATGGTAGGTCAGGATAAATGGTATCCTATCAGCCTTTTCCTTCTCTCCATATTTTAGTAGGTCATCGCGATTTGTTTGTTTAGCCCTTTGGGTTTCCTCCGCAATCAGGTCTTTTTCGTAACCTCGGTAAATTAAATGTTTAGATAGCTCCTCAGACCTTTTTAGGAATGTTTCATCGTCGGAGCAAATTCTGTGTATCCTCAGTGCCTGGCTATATGGAATGTTCCTAATGCAGTGTTTTGGATGACAGCTGGTTGGGAGGAGATATTGGTGTTTGTCGGTTGGTTTCGAGTAGATGTCTGTATGGAGTTTGTTTTCTACCAGTCTGGTTGTTGTGTCATGGAAAACGTGGTTTGAGTTGGAGATTTCTGCCGTGACTTTTATTGAAGGATGGAAGTTGTTTGCCTTTGATATGAACTCGTCCAGACTTTCTCTTCCATGTTGCCACTTCATTTCTATATCATCGATAAAGCGTACCCACTGGTATGGTGTAAGTTCAACCGATGCTAAAAGTTGACCCTCCAGTTTTCCCATAAAAATATTAGCATAAGAAGGGGCCATTTTTGTACCCATTTAGGTTCCATTGATTTAGAGGTAATTTTCTTCATTAAATTCAAAGTTATTGAGTTTTAGGACAAGCTCCAGGAGTTGGACTAGGAAGTATGTGGGTGGATTGTCTACAGTTCTTGTTATCCAGGCTAGTTACATATTAGTTTTGCGCTGTTCGTTGTCAGTTTATTGCATGTTATATATATATATATATATATATATATATATATATATATATATATATATATATATATATATATATATATATATATATATATATATATATATATTGTTACGTGTAGGCTCGTACAAAAGTAACAAAAGAAAAGAGTGAAGCTTTGTAAATTTTAACAAAATAATTTATTTCCCTAGAAAACAAGGTAAAAATATGACATATAACTTACGGTTTGTGAATATAATCCAAATTTAATCCTAGAATTGAAAAATATAAGCCCTATCACTAAACAGTTCTAACTGAATTCAGGTTCGAATGTCTATGAAGTTCCAGTATGGAAGGCAATGACGTCAGATGAGGTCGTTGTACTGATGGCAACAATTCCTCGTTGAAACACAATTTATAATTTTCTATTTAGAATTCCAGAATAAATTTCCACTGAATATCTTTGTCCAAGTATTTCGTTGAAGTAGAATATTTCCCAGGGTGAATAAATTATTTTAAATACGAAAATCAACTCAAATGGCAACAACAATAAAAACCTCTTGAGCCCTCAAGGTTTAAAATACGACTGGATAGATCTACTAACAAATGGCTGTTTTAAGCCTCGATTTTAGATCACACGGTGGCTCACGTGACGGGCCACGTGATCACTAAATTGAACAGCGCAATAAACAAATATGTTATTTACACGTACGCTAGAAAGAACTTAACGAATCTTACTATAAGATTCAATAAAAAATGTTGTTTACAAATTAGAGCTATCACGCAAGCAGAACATGACCTTGGCAATAGCCAATCTTTTTCACTCGATGTTTACAAAATCTATGAACCAAAGTGAGCTAAAAATAGTGCTTAAGTCATACTTTTACGTTCTAATCAGACTGATATTTTTTTAAAAATATCAAATCCCGTGAAAATAATCATTAGAATAAAATGTAATGAAACAAAAATTAAATAAAAAAAAA
>JAECUM010029873.1:0-36313 GCA_016617855.1 Megalonaias nervosa
CAGCTAGTATACCTGATAGGCTATACATGGCAGCTAGTATACCTGATAGGCTATACATGGCAGCTAGTATACCTGATAGGCTATACATGGCAGCTAGTATACCTTATAGGCTATACATGGCAGCTAGTATACCTTATAGGCTATACATGGCAGCTAGTATACCTGATAGGCTATACATGGCAGCTAGTATACCTGATAGGCTGTACATGTATAGCCTATCAGGTAAACCAGCTGCCATGTATAGCCTATCAGGTATACTAGCTACCATGTATAGCCTATCAGGTAAAGTAGCTGCCATGTATAGCCTATCATATATACCAGCTGCCATGTATAGCCTATCATATATACCAGCTGCCATGTATAGCCTATCATATATACTAGCTGCCATGTATAGCCTATCATATATACCAGCTGCCATGTATAGCCAATCAGGTATACTAGCTACCAGGTAAAGTCAATCAATCATCTGCTGAAGAATGCCTTTAAATATGACCAAACCAAACCAAACCAATTTAATCTGAATCCTGACATGCAAATAAAGGTGATTCCCTGTCAAATAATGGAGCATTTAAGCAATCTAAAATGATTTTACCATTTATAAGTTGGTGTGCATTTTCTTGCATTACTTTTAGTTGAACATTTATTCTCAAGTAAATGTCATTACATAGAAAAGTACAGGAAAAAGTCATAGTCATTACATAGGAAAGTACAGGGAAAAGTCATAGTCACAAAGAGAGTATTTAAATTCACACAACTTGAAAATCCCCGACTCCTTTTATCAATTATACAATGGAAAGTTTAAAATCAAACCAATTTTCTGATAATGAAAACCTGCACAGCCAATTTAAAGCATAACATAAATCATTAAAGACTTCCCAAAGTCTCATAAACATTACAAAGAGTGCAATGATGCAACCATTTTCTTTTTTACTCATGTTATTATAAATAAATTGTTTAAGAATTATTTTCCATCATTTAGCAAGAGACAAAAGTTACAATCATCTCATTTTATGTCTAGATAAAAAACTAACATCATTTTATGTTGAACTTCTCCCAGTTTTCATTTTGCTATGCTACACCTAGATAAAAACTGATGTCATATTAATGACATAATGTAATGATCATATTGGTTAAATGTGCATTAAGAACTAATTATACAAAAGCTAACTACATTAATTTCTGGCAAATATGCAACTGACATACTTACCCAACAATGACAAAGAACTTAAGCCTTGGAAAGTCAAAGGCCCACTCATACAAGGCCTGCATACCTAACAGCATCAACACCCAAACAATCCCTCCTGCCAGGAATATCCTGCAAGGTCAAGGTCACATGAAAACATAGCTGACCTTTATGAAGGCATTCTAGCTTTGAAAATTTCAAATCAAATTTGAGGTGAAGTAATAATAGAGTATATAAGTATAACTGCAAAGAACATACACTCTGCTTTGCTGTTGCATTATGAACAGGTAGATCTGGGTCTATGTTATTTATTATACTGATCATTCCTAACAAACTGCACAGACACAGATCTGCTGCTGCAAGTTTGCAGTTGGATTCACCTTTCAAGGCAATTTAGTGACATTATCCAAATAAGAATAAATTTTGGTACATAATTAATACCAATCTCAACTGTATACCCAAATTAAAATAAAAAAAATAATTTGACTTTCCTTCTTCATACATACAGAAAACTCTCCATAATAAAATTAACTGTTTGTTTTTATGACTGTCTAACATACAAATCTACACTGTAGCTAACACTTTATGTCAAACCAGATTCATGGCGATGGAATACATTTTCTGTTTATTTTACTTATAAGTTCTTTTTTACCATTCCTCTTTACTGAGTTAATGTAGACATACTAGTAATTGCACTTTATTATCAACTACCTGTTTTTTGGATCATATTCTGTAATGTGGACACACTAGTGCTGGCACTTTATAATTACCTCACTTTGTGGATCACAGTCTGTTATGTGGACACTCTAGTGCTAGCACTTTATAATTACCTCACTTTGTGGATCATAGTCTGTTATGTGGACGCTCTAGTGCTAGCATTTTATAATTAATTATCTCATTTTGTCAGTCATATTCTGTTATATGGGCACACTAGCACTTCATAATTAATTACCTCATGTTGTGGATCATATTCTGTTATGTGGACACATTAGTGTTGCAGCTTAATAATTAATTACCTCATTTTGTGGATCATAGTCTGTTGGGAGGCTGATCTGCTGTACAATGGTGTTGCCTGAAGAAATACCTGAAACAAAATAAAAACTGATCTAAATTAACTTTATTACAAATAAACCCTTGCAACAACTGGCAACTCATTATCCCCTAAAGCAAGCATACAGGTGGAAGGATCACCTGGTAACACATTAATATCCATAGATTTTACTCATTATCAAACTTATCTGAGAGCTTAATGACATAAGCATATATACCAAATTTGATAAAAATTGGATCAGAAATATTATTTACAGACTGGTAACAAGCTATAGACCTAACAAATGGTATCAATTTCATCCAGAGTGGTAACAAGCTATATACCTCAGTAATGGTATAAATTTCAACCAGAGTTGAAACAAGCTATATACATAAATAGTAGTATAAATTTCATCTAGATTGGTAACAAGCTATATACCTCAATAATGGTATAAATTTCATTCAGAGTGGTAACAAGCTATATACCTCAATAACGGTATAAATTTCAACCAGAGTGGAAGCAAGCTATATACCACAATAATGGTATAAATTTCAACTAGAGTGGAAACAAGCTATATTCCTCAATAATGGTATAAATTTCATCCAGAATGGTGACAAGCTGAGCCAATCTGATGCCAAGTCATCTTATTAACATCTGTGGATCTTGCTCATCTCTGAACTCATCCAAGATTTTCATGATATAAGCAGACATTCCAGGTTTAATCAATTTCAGATCAGGAATATGACCTCCCAAGGGGTATCAAGGTTAGCTTATCAGTACAAATTCACCTCAATAATATTCATGGATCTCACTCATTCCTGACCTCACCCAGATTTTGAAGACATAAAACCATATTCCAAGTTTAATTAAATCTGATGAGAAATATGGAATCCAGAATGGTAACAAGCAACTGTTGATAGATGGTTGCATGATGCATGGCGGATGATGGACAACCTACAACAGATGTGGGGACTAACAATTTACTGGGTGACAAGAATTTCCAGGAATTCAAGATAAGACCAGTTCTTCCTTTAACTGCTGAGTGTTCAAGCTGTCTCTCATATGCTTCAGCAATAACAAGATTTTCAAATCAGCTGCTGTTGTGAACATACTGGACGTCAAAATGGAACTATTTTCATTCAGGACCAAGCTGTCACCATTATAAGTCTTCTAGTGAAAACACCATGTCAATATGATGATCCAATCTCGGGGGAGTAGCCCCATGACATGGTGTTTAAAACAGATATTGTGGCAGCCATATTTGATATACAACTGGAACCATTTTCATTTAGGACTAACTATGTATTATAAGAAATATATTGGTGAAAACCCCATGTTGATATAGCCATTCATTTGGGAGGAGTAGAGAAAAGAATATATTCAAGATTGCCACCATGATGGCCATAGTGAAGGTCAGTTTGCATCGTTTTCATTTAGAATCAACTAGACTTCATAAGATCTCTTCGAATGAAAATCCCATGTCTAAATGGCTTTTAATTTAACAGGAGTAGGAATAAGAAGAGTTTCCAAGATGGCCACAATGGTGGCCATAATGGACATCAGATAAGCACCATTTTAATTTTATGACAAACAAGACATTATAAGAAGTCTATTGGTAAAACTCCAAGTTGAAATATCTTTCCATTTTTGAGTAACAATAACCAGATTGTTATACAAACTGTGAATCAGTCAAATTATTACCATACATCTGACAGGAATTTTCTTTAGTGCCACCCCCCCCCATCCTCCTGCAAAAATAAAACACCCATTTGCTCCAATCACTGAATTTTGTTTCTGTAGCTCGATTCAGTACATAATGCAGTTTGCAGTTATGGACTTCAATTGCTGCATTATAGTGGGGTTCACTTGCATGTACAGAGAGATGGTCATGTTAACACTATACAACCAGATACAAAGTGATAAATACAAGTCTTACCTTTTCCATCAAGGCATAAAGCTGTTCATTCTCTTGAATTCTGAAGTGATAGAGACCCATCATGAATGCAACAAAGTGCAGAAAATTAGGAATAACATATGTGGTGATAATGTGTTCACAAGCAT
This sequence comes from Megalonaias nervosa, assembly GCA_016617855.1. Classification (NCBI taxonomy): domain Eukaryota; kingdom Metazoa; phylum Mollusca; class Bivalvia; order Unionida; family Unionidae; genus Megalonaias; species Megalonaias nervosa. The sequence goes on from JAECUM010029873.1 coordinate 4,275, forward strand.
CACTGTTTGCTGGATTCGAGTCTGAATGGTTCCTGTGCCCAATAAAGGAAGGGCCAACTGTCATAAATGGCCATGCTGTGGATGGTGTTGTTATATTTGGGATTTTTGTTGTAGAGGCTGTGACTATCTGTAAAGAAGAATATGAAAACAAATCATTCAAATGAGAAATTATTAAGTTCTTTTGAAGTGGAGCTGCATAGCTCAATTGGTTGAGTGTTGGACATTTAACCAAGGCAAACTGATGCAATAGTTACATAGCCCTTACAATGGTTTATCACTTAGCACTTAGCTCCCATTTTCTCACCATGATACAGCCAATAAGGTATTAAAAGTATTAAAAGTAGTTAAAACCAACAAAAACCAACACATTTTTAAAGCATTTTGGCCACAATAAAAAGATTTGTTGTTTCTGGGGAATTCCATTCCTAAAAATATTGACAAAATGAAAAGTAGTTAAAAAATAAAAACAAACTTGGCATGAAGATGAAAATTTTTTAAAAAAATAATCCTGCTAAAAAATCCTGGCTTCCATGTTTTAAGTATGGGTTGGAAAACTGACTATTAAAACAATATTTACTGCAAGCCTTCACTTCTGATTTCTGGAATTTATAAAAAAAAAAGGTCAAAAATGTGTGTTTACCCACCCTCTACTTTTATCGTTAAATTCTGAAGAACTACAAATTAAGGTGTGGTCCTAGGCTATGTTGCACCAAACTGGGATTAAAGCTATCATCGTGTATCTGGGTACTTGGGTACCCTCTTTTTGACAATAACCAGGAAAATAAACTGGACAACAAGGTACATGTTAAAAATTAAACAAAGAAAAAGAAAAGTTTTTCCAAGTTCAGATCAAAGACATTAGGAGTGAGCAAGACACAGAATAACGATTACAGTTCAAGGCTCTTGTTGTGTGACTGTTGGCTGCTGTGCATTTGTCTATTGTTAGACCTCCATCTAATTTCCTTATTTTCTATTTATAGTAACTGTACATAAAACAGTTCAAAGAAAACAGACAGATTTCTTCAATGTGATATACAGGTACATAGGGGACCAGTCTAAATTAAAAAACAAATGGTGCAAGATATTAAGAGAAACATGCTTTATCAATGGATGTTATACGACTGAAAATTGTTAGAGAGGAATTTTTTAAACTTAAAAATATGTTGCATCAGGAAAAGGACAAATCAACAGCACTTTAAAAAATTTTGAAAGAAGAATTTGACAGTGACGAAATACAGCATTCATCATTTGTGCACTTTATGACCATTCAGCAAATAAACATGTTGACTAATTAAAGTGAATCATGTGTATAAATAATTTATCATTTAGTTTTGTTATCAGTATTCTCAGATACAATCCACATTTGTGACAAGAATTTTAGCTGCAGATCCAGGTAAATGGCAAAAATAAATATGCTTTTCATGAGGTTTTCTGTAATTATGGCTTGCAATATATAGAATGCTCATTTTATGCTCAGATCACATTATTTTGCCACTTATATTAGTAATAATTATGCTTATACACCTCTTGGGGTTGGTATGAACAAACCTACAATAAAGCAGTTTTGGTTCACATTTAATACAATTTAAGTCTGATCGGGTACCTGATTATTAAGATTGATGGGTATGCTGTAGAAATTTTCTAAAATTTTGACAGCTTTAAAAGGGGTATTTGATAAAGTGTATACATTTTAAATTCCGACAAAAATCATCAAGCATATGAGGTGTTAGATTTCTTGTGCATGATTATAACTGATGGACATACTCCAACAGGAAACAACATATATCCTAATTGCCATCACAAAATATGCAGGCAAATCAGGGGCTATGTTTTTTATTCTGATGATTAGTCCTAAGAAACTGCACAGATTCAGATCTACCAGTGCATTAAGTGATGGAATATCTGGGTCTAAACAGTTTGCATCTGGATCTGACTTGCATGTGAGTATATATGGTATGTGGTGTACAATTGGTTGAGAATTGTACTTGGAGGAATGAGACTTAAATGTGAAATTATGATGCAGAATGAAATAAAATTAATTTCATGGTAAACAAATATTTATTATATACCTAAGTGTCAAATATAGAAAATTATTTTCAAAATATTTTTCATAATTTTCATTTCTATGTTTTCACATATGATAAATATATCCTAAATTTAAAAAATGCAATACACCGCAACACAGGTCATCCCAAGTTAGCTGCTCCCTTAAATTGTTGATATTTTTATGATCAGCCAATGAAGAACAGTGAAAGTGAGATAAGTTATTAAAATGGGGGATGGGGTTGGTGTGTAAAGAGTTAGTCAAATCATTTACGCTTTTTTTCAGGAGCAGTCTGGAATATCATAAACAAACAATCCTTTTCTCTTGCATAACTACTGGATATATTTCATCTTGTGGTACAAAAATCGATATATTTTGTACAATATGATGAAATATATCTAGCGTTAATATAGGAAAAGAAAATATTCTCTATTTATTATAAAGTTCAACCTAAAGATGTGTTACGCCATATTGATCAAACATGTCATGCCCTAATGATCAAACATGTCATGACATGTTGATCAAAATGTCATGCCATATTGATCAAACATGTCATGACCTATTGATCAAAATGTCATACCCTACTGATCAAACATGTCAGGCCTTACTGATCAAACAAATGAATCTTCACAAGCCGCTTAGTTGGAATTCCAAAAGCCATAATTTAAAAACAAAATCCAGTGTTTACATTCCACCTCACAGTAAGCCATTTAACATCTTAGGAGATTATATGAGATAGCAGGGCATTCGGGATTCAGAGCCTGGTCCTGCTTTCATACAACTTTCAACCTGAGTGTGTCAGAAATAGGATCTAAGGTGCATATTATTATCCGTTGCAATTTCTGGCCATCTATTTGTTGCAATTCTTTGAACACTATATAGCTACAAAACACAAGATAAAAGAGGTGTGAAGTGAATGATTATCTACTGGCCTTATCAAACCTTATAACTGAATGCTTGCCCCTACTATAAACATTATATCATTGAGTCTAAGTCCTAATTGAGAGAGAAAAAAAAAAAAACACAAAAAAACTAGCAACAACTTAGAAGCTTTTATTGTCATTCACCAACAATTATTTGAGGACATGATGCAAAAAAAAAATCTAAATTATAGCTATGGGTGATTACTCCACACTGAAAGTGCCCTCCCGGAGTACAGAGCATCATTTTTACTGGAACAGCCCTAATTAATGTACATAAATAGTTTTTTTGTTTGCAGATTGCTTTGAATGTTTTTATATAAAATTTCATTTTATATCTGGCCACCACTACATTAATTTTTAGGAATAAATGTCTGGCAAAACCCATTAGAATTTGAGATCTAAGGTACATATATATGTATGTATCTATGGATGGGGTTTAACACCCCATCAGTTGTTGTTGTTGTGGGGCTTAACACCAATTTTCAGCACACGATAGGCTGTACATGGCAGCCAGTATTAATGGTGGAGGAAGAAACCGGGAAATCCCCGGAAAGAACCACTGACCCACAAGAAGCTACTGGCAAGCTTTCTCACATATCCACATTCGCCGAATCTTAGACTTGAACCCACGCAGACAGAGGTGAGATGGCAGTGATCTGACACCCCATCAGTACAATCATGGCTATATGGTACCAAGGAAAAGCAAAGTGGCAAATTTGCTACAGGCAGAAACCTTGTAGAATCCCTGGAAGACATACTCCATCTAACGAAAGGAAATATGCACCATGAGACAAAAGTTAATAGGCATAGATTTTGCAAAAATTCCCCCAAAAGGCAGAAATACCCCCCCCCCCCAACAACAAAGAAAAGGCCAGAAAAGGGAAATCACTTGTAAAATATAAGATAAAAAAATCATTCTATATAAACCACACTCATTTAATGAAATTAAGACTTTCCCATTTGGAACATAATCAAGTTGACACATCCCATGGCAAAAATGTTGCCTAATTCATCATCTCTTGCAACATGCAGGAGGGGCCTAATCTGGTATATTCTATATCCCTGAATCTGCAGGTGGGAGGTTGCCAACTCAAGGTTGTTTGTATCATCTGGGTCCTCTAGATTCTCCCCAATCTAGGTCACACCATGCCAACATCTAAGACCTTGAATGTAAACTGCTAGGCTTTGTTGAACAAATGACAACTTAAAAAAGGTTCTGCTGTGACTGTGATTACCTGCGTGTCTTTGCGTACATCTAACTTCCACTGGCAGGCCACAATTTCATAGATATATGTGTAGAGGAGGAGTAGCATGATAAACATGGGATAGATGATATTGAGCACCTGCCAACCACAGCTTGTGTTGTTAACAGTCTCCTTTCCAAAACCTCGCCAGCCAATCTGAAACAGAGACAAGATGTTTAAAGTTATAAAGGAAATTCAAGAAAGTATGGTGACTGATGAGACTCAAATCTAGGTCTTCTCACACAAATGATATGCACCTGGTACACGGCATGTAGACGTAATGTGTAAAGGAGCTAGGCTTGTCCCATGTTTACTCGATTTCTCAAAACTTCCCCTCAAATCAAGATTTTACCTAATATTTTGCTTTTGGCGCTTCAGACAATACTGGTATCACTCTGTGAGGAAAAGAAAGTAAAAGAATAAACATTAAAAAGTTTTAAAGTTGTGCACCAGATATTCTTTCTACTGTTGCAAAACAAGTGAAGGGATTCCATAAATTTGGGGAAATTCTCAAATATTTTCCAAGGCAAAACAAATTTCTTGTTGATACAATTCAAGACATGACCACATTTTCAGCTTTGATGCCTGCTGATTCAATACTGCAAATCAAACAAAAAGAAATATACTTTTTAACAATCACAATTTTAAGAAAAACAACTAGAGACATTCACTGAAACTGGCACCTGGCTCATCAAACTGCAACAAACTAGGTACAAACTCAAACTAAAATTTGTATCATTCAGATACGATCTTACTGGTTTTATTTTTACGAAACTACTCTCCATATTTCATGTTACTGAACAAATCACAACTTTCAAATCATTTATATGTGAATCAGTTTCTTCATTGCTAAGAACCAAAATTTGAGTTGGGGAGAATATGAAGGCAGTAAATGGTCCCAAAATTTATCATGAAAATGAGATTTTGTATTATCTTGCCATGACATTTCTAACAAAATGATTTTCTTCAAAGGCAGACAAAGCAGTGGACATGAAGAAAAATAAAATTGTCAACACATTGAAAATAAAGGTAAATGTATTATAATTCAGTCCTTTAATTAGTGAAAAAATTGAGGAATTCCAAAAGCAAGTTTAATTTCAGAAGATTGCAAAGTATTCTCACAGCACTTCAATCCTTCATATATGCCTAATTTTCTGTGAAAAACTAATACCAATACAAAAGATAATGATAAATCTAAATTTAAGAAAAACAGTACAAGCTGATTTGTGCAACTGGTCAGTAACATCCCTCAACTGCAATACTGCAACCAGGGCTGTCGCATGTTTGCACTGGATGAAACGACACCTTGGGCTAGTGTCACCTTTGGAATGCATCCACCCCCACCCACTTGGAAAAATATACTGCTGTGATAAATTCTGGTGTTATAAAATATAAGTAGTGTGTGGCTCATTTAAATATAATTTTCACACGTCTCAGCATTAAATATTAGATTTCAGTGATTCATATGTTTATCTCAATGATCAACAAAATGTCATATATTTTAATATATACATGAAGAAATAAAGGACTTGTAGGGTTGCTAGGCACAATAAATAACTGGACAAATGTTTTAATATCACGTTTAGTGATTTTGGATTATTAATATATTGTTAATTTGGGTGATTGTGATTGGTACTTACTTCGTACGGGTTTGTCTCCCGTTGTCAATGTTGGTCCAAATCGGTCTTTTTGGTCGTTGTGTTTTGGCCTCTTTTAAATTCTCTCACACTATTTAGCATAGTATATTCGTCTTCTGAGATAAAGAGTTAAGTTCTGATGTAAATTTCTTCACATCAAGTGTCCAAATATAGAGTAATTCTACTGCCAAAGTGCTTGTGTAAGTGCGAATCGCAATTCACCTGCCATCATACTTTTGAGTGTTTCTAAGGTGTTGTTAAGTATCATTCGAACTACTCGTGTGTTTCCCTCATGTCCTTACGACCAAGGTTTTTTCCATCAATCTCTGCGTAAGACCGATGAGTCTCAAGCGTATAAATACCAGCTGTGTGCCGTGTTCTGGCAGATGCATTCTGACCGGCAGAGGACATACATGTGCAATAGTAGAACAGTGTGTAGGTGAAATAAGAGAGCTAATACGACCCCGGTATGCTTACAATAGAGATCACAGTATAACAATATAAACCATTACAGACGATATAATATTCCAAATGATATGAAATAAACCTACAATATATTTTTCAGTGTTGAAGATTGATGTCCCTGTAGCATTAACAGTGCTATACTACAGTAGCGTTATTTAACTGATGGCCTACATCTATATTGATTTGAGTGATAAAACAATAATCTATTGTGCTGTTATATAATTGCTGCATATGGAAATTCAAATAGATACATATATTAAAATATCAGAACTGTTGCTACAGTAAACATGCATAGAAGGGAGCATTCATTGTAATATTCTTACAGGGAGTATTCATTATTTCCATATTACATTAAGGTGACATTTAATTGGCTACAAAGAAGAAAAGCATTTCAAAATTTATATTTCAAAGTACTGGTGCATTCTGGACCATAACAATACAATACTCACTGGGAAGCACATTCGAGTGGTATCGTTTTTCATGTGTTTTATAATTCAGTTTGTTTCGGGTTGTACTTTTCCCTGAGAACTACATTAATCATTTTCAGTGATTATTTTTATTATGTACTTCCTTAAATTTACACTGAGCCACACATTTATGTAAAGAAAGAATTTTAGGTGTCATCAATTCGTTTGGACCTATTTCAGAGTTTTGACTGAAACATTACGATTTCATTCTTGATCCGTTCATATTGCACAGTTAATATTCACCATTACAAGCATTTATTAAACTCTTGAAACTTAAATAGCTTTCCTGTCTTGTGATTGAAATCCAAGTTGACATCTTGTCAAAGCTGACCTTGTGCTGAAGTAAAGTTCGGCACATTACAACTGCAAATGCTGCAAAATGACTACTCGTCCCCCACCTCCCGGCTTGGCACACTGGGCAGTCACCATTATTGTCCATCTCTTAAGAGAGCCCTGACTACAACACATTTTACCCTCACTTTTTATGTCCCTTGAGAAACCCAAAGGTCCTGTAATAATTATGTTTTAATTTCTGGATGAACTCTGACTGATTAAATATTATCATTTCATAATTTTTTGTGTGGATTCTTCTAGTTTTTCAATGTATGGTAAAACCTGAGAAAAAAAAATCCAATACTGTACAAACTCAAATAACCTCTGTCTGTGTTGGTTCGAGTCTAAGATTCGGCGAATGTGGATATGTGAGAAAGCTTGCCAGTAGCTTCTCGTGGGTCGGTGGTTCTTTCCGCGGATTTCCCAGTTTCTTCCTCCACCATTAATACTGGCCGCCATGTATAGCCTATCATGTGCTGAAAAATGGCGTTAAGCCCCACAACAACAACAAACTCAAATAGGTGCAAATTGATGGTAACATTTAATTTTTATTGATAAATATGAACTTCTGTTATGGCTCAAAATAATAATTATAAAAAAAATTAAAACATTTGTTCCAATATTCACTTTTTCATTTGTCAAGTGAAAAGCCAGTGAATTATATTACAAAAGTTAATGTTATAGGGCAGCAGCTGTCACATCAGATATGACTTTAAAATGAAAATAGTCTGATGAAAATATAATTTACCGCATAACAATGTACAGAATTACTCAATTCATTTGTGTGTGTGTGTGTGTGTGTGTGTGAGAGAGAGAGAGAGAGAGAGAGAGAGAGAGAGAGGGAGAGAGAGAGAGAGCGCAATGATGCACGATAGTGGCTCACGACTGCCAATGACATGCAAATTCGCACATGTATCTTTACAGTAATTATTGTCTTGGCCAAACACTGTACAAACAATAATGGTTATTTGAAGAGGACATTTAATATAAAGCTGCTGTTAAAAAAAACAAGAAAGTGAATATGTGTGATGGAACCTCTCAGTAGTTCTCTTCTAAATCATTTCTGTTTGAAGCAGAATCATTGACAAATAAAAGTCACAATTTTAAATAAGGATGTTTTCAGCTATAACAACATATTTACCCACATATTTTATTGTATAAAATAATAGGTTTAGTACACAACATGGGGTGAGTGGGTGATGGAAGATCTATTTTCGCAATTGTTGAAAATAAATAACTGCATAATAATGTGTATTTTCAGAAAAAGTTTGGAACAAAATATCTAAATTAATCTCAGATATCCGATAAGGAAGTTTTGCAAAGTCTCAAAAGTACACTTGATATGATGAACTTATTTTTTTTACAGATGTGAGTTGGGTTACAAGTTCAACCAAGAGACAGTCACAGTAATACACACCTGATACTGAATATACTCTGCATGCAAGTTGGATACAACTGCAAAGACCAAGATCTGCCATTACATAAAATGCTTGCAGATCTTGGTCTATGCAAGTTGTTAGGAGTAATCAGTCAAACAAACAACATAGACCCTGATCAGCTAGCACTTTATGCAATGTCAGATCAGGGTCTATGTTGTTTGCAGTTGGACCTGACTTATAAGAGAGTATACATAGTAGTCATTAATATCAAATTTTGCTTGAGATGACCATGTTTACATTTGTTTACAGACATTAATCTTTATGCTTGACATTTTTCTCCAAGAAAAGATAAAGGGACAAACATTGTAGTTACTACCGGTATTTCATTATAAGATATTCAGTTGGTTTAAAATTTCCTAATAATTCCACACCAAAGTTTGGGAGAACAAAAATGTTAGGACAAAAATTTGTATACGTTATATGATAGCAATTACAGGTTCAATTAGCAGGTTCAATGTTTCCATTGTACATGACTTTAAAGACAGTATGAGTCATTGAAAACGGGTAACCTGTCATTCATTGAGTTGAATCTTTATAAATAATAATAATAATAATAATAATAATAATAATGACTTTATTTAAAGAAGAAGCTCATCTGGTCAACTGACCAATCTTCCATGAGGCCTTCGACAATCACATTTGTACTATATAATGCACAATTTTTACAAGATGAGGTGTCTTCAGACAACAAATGCTGTTAAAAACTCAACAACTGATCTACTGCAACGATAAAATATGTACAAGACTTCAAGAATGAGTAGATACAGGATTTATACAAATAGTAGTAGCGAACATGTGTAAAACATTATAGGTGAATACAAGATAATGTTGTAAAAAAGTAGTACTGTAGTACTGAATTAAACAAAATCATACAAATGATTGTTTCTGTAGATGTTGACTAAGAAGCTTTTAAAGGGTTGGCATGTGTCAACTGACTTTATATAAGGTGGTATGGAATTCCATAGTCTGGCTCCAGAAAAAGCAAAACTCTCCTTATAAAACTCCAAATTAAAATTTGCACAAGTCTATGATCAAAGAGTCCTGTTTGCAATCAACAAGAGTATGACAGTTATTGAGACTTCATTGTTTTGTGCAACAAAAGCCTTCACAGCCGATTTATGATTTGTTGTAAATTGTTAAAGACTCCCAAGTTCTCATACAATGTTTGCTCTCTTTATCATTTCCTTTCACAGGGCTACTTCTGTGATTGTAAAAGTTTTAAAGCCGTGCTTGACAAGTTCAACAACCTTTGGCTGCAAGTTTGACTCTGATGATTAGCAATTAATTGATGAGGTGAATTAATTAATCCAATAATTAAGAACGTTAATATATAAATTTTGGGTGAGAAACTTTCCCTGACCACAGCACTGTTTGCTGCCTTGGTTGTGTAACATTTGCTGCTGTACTTTACCATGGATTCTGCAACAACTGAAAACAGGTTGCACTGAAGACAAACACAAAGAAGACTGAATTATTGTTGATGGTCCAATAACAATTAAATGAACAATTATCAGCTTTTTAAAGAGCTGGTGTATTTCAAACTTAAACTAAGATGAAAGTGCGGTGACTGACAACTGAAACAATTAAAATGAACAGTCACAAACAAAAAATTTTAATATCTTTTTTTAAATAAAGAATGATAACTATATTCTTTTCAAATCTTTTTGAATGCTAATTAAAATTACAATGTTCTGGTAATGAGACCAAATGGAAATGACCATTGTCCACTGAGTAGTTAACCATCCCAATAAGCTGGACTAGCATTAAATACCACTTGCAGCTGCAATGGAGACAAATCCACACATATCACAATATCCATTATACACAACTATGCTGACCATCCCAAAAAACTACTGTCAATGTTAGCCAGGTGCTTGCTATTGAGGTGTAAACTAAGGCAGGTTACACTATATAAGTTGCCTGCCATAAATTATAACTTTTTCTGGGCTGCTGAACAAGTGGTTTTCAAATCCTGGTACTAGGTTAACTTTTTGTCTGGTGGTACAAAAATGTCCTCTGTGAGCTGTGCAGCCAAATCTAACATCAGTTGTGAAAAGACATTAAAATTTGTTTCATGCTTTGTTTTACAAAGATAACAGAGCAGTAATAACAGGAGAATTTATTTTGAAAATCTTTCTATTTTCAGGTATTTTAAGACTTTTACTGCTAAAACCTACTACATACCAGCATTAAAAGTCTCCAGTAGGGCCGTAATACTTGCTGTTTGCATAACCTGAGATGTGTAGTGGTGAGATTGAGACTGTCTCCTCCATCAATATCGGCAATCTGGCGAATAAACAATAAATAAAAAGTCTTGTGTTCGAATTTCTTTTATCTGAAGCTTTTCTTCTATGCATGTGACCTTGAATCTATGATCACTATGGAAACCAAGTATGCAACAGAAAGAATTGCCATTGCTTCAGAATAAAACATCACAGTATGAAAAACCTCAATGATGATGTTAGGAAATATATACAAAAGAAAATTTTAAAAAGCATTATATGAATTCTTCCACACTGGGATTTTTACCAGTCTTTGCTAGTGCTGAATAATAATGTTCATGATAATGTTTCAATTAAGTTTTAGAATCATTATTATTATGGTAATTCTACATGCAACAGTTTCAAAACAAATGCCTCAATGCACAAATTTGACAAAGATGCCTATATTTACCAGGCACCGGTACAATGGTAATAATGTAAGAGTTAAGCTAAATCTATGCTTTGCATTAGAACTGATAAAATAAAAAAATATGCATATGGAATAAAAATATTATTTTACAGAAATATAATGTACTGCATGGACTTTTCCACTTGTAGATACAGTCAAACATGCCAAATGTGGCCACACATTGTAAATGTCCAAACAGGCCTTTGTGCACAGGTGACCTCTGTATGCCAGTTCATCTTTCAAACTTGGTTTTTAACAAATACCAGGCACTGAATACCATCATCAATATTATTGTTGTTGTTGTTACAATTATTATTATTATTATTTTTATTATTAGCCTTATTATGTTATCAACAGACTTAGTTTAGTGCACTATTCAGCAAAATAATAAAATACATGTTCTGTTCGCTCCCAAGCTTATGTTCCACACAAGATTACTGTATCTTGCTCACTTTTATCAATCGTATACATTAAATCATCATTGACTCTTAAAATGTCACTGATGTGAAATTTTGTGAACCATGACAAAACATTAATGTCGATATTAGTTGACAGCTTACATATGACTGTGAAACGGCGGAAAGACTCTTTGATTGTGGACCCAGGTGGATGATTGTGGACTTAGGTGGCTGATTGTGGACCCAGGTGGTCAAGTGGTCTAAGGTGTTTGCCTTTACAGATCGCTGACATTTCACTTCTGACCACATGAGTTCAAGTCTCAGGCTCAGCCAACATCGGCATGTGAGAAAGCCTGCTAGTACCTTCTTGTCAGTCATTGGTTCTTCATGTGGTCTTTCATGGGTTCTTCCTCCACCAGATACGTGCTGAAAAATGGCATTAAACCCACAAAACCACAACTCTTTGATTGGCCAACTTGTAACCTGACTTGGAAACATCTGTCCACACTTCAAAATGTGTGGATTAACCAGTTGCTTGACTTGTCAAGATTAAAAGACAGTCAGCTTGATGGAATGTGATGAACAGGAATGAAAGAAGCTTTGTGTGGCTATGGTTATTTAAATTATTTTCATTAGAGATAGCTTTAACACAGACCAATAAATGAAGACAATGAATATTAAATGTGACACAGACACATAGAGAAAATTCCATTTCTTCTGTGACAACTGCTTTTCCAACAATCCAACAATGAATTACTTTGACCCTCTTCCACATAATAAAAACCGACTCACTGTGTGAATCTGACATACTGACACCTTTGACTTACGCTTACATTGTGACTTGAGTACAGCGAGATAAGAAATGTTTACAAATTAATTCATGTGACGTTACTTTATCAAAACAATGTTGTGAAACAGAAGTTTAGTCAGGTATCAGTAAACATTATATACATTACATTTATATAGGAAATTTGATAGGAATAAATTGGAATGGCCACTGGAAACAGGTGGCCACATTAGAAAGGTCACATGATGTGCCTTTATCTGAACAATGCCTCATAGCAAACATTTTGCTTGGATACAATGAGTGGCCACTGTCAATATGCTCCATTGACTACTCAAAACAGTGAGAAACCATTATTTGGCAAGGAAACGTGTGGCTGCCAACTGCAGAAAGTAGGTGACCATTACATACACTACATTAATTTGCTTGGGGGACAGGTGACCATTATATAAAGGTGACCATTTGAACAAGTCTGACTTTATTTAAAATTATTGTATTTTCACCTTACTTAAAGTTTTGTCATATTCCAAGAAGAAAATAAACAAAAGGCATTCATTAAAATGAAGCTGCTGTAATATCAACATGTATCCTATCACCAAACCAATGGTTATACACTGGCAGCTCTAGTTTGCAGATGAGACAAAAATTCACATAACTCTGTGAACACTTGACACAGGCAAGACAAAAAACTCACATCAACTCTGAGAACACTTGACACAGATTCTGCTGACATATCACTAGCATGCTGTAGTTCATGTTCACGGCTGTCAAATTTCTCCGTCACTTTATTTGCATTTACAAGGTAATCATTGTAATCAACATCTTGGTGTGTCTGGGAGTTCCTTTGTTTTGATGACCAGCTGTCATCACCAGAAACACTATTACTTCTGGACATCTCCTCCTGTAAAACAACAAAGAATCAGTCTGAATCAATAAAATATTATGGTCATCAAAGTCCCTGCCTTGGTGTTCAAGAAAAAAAACACCATAGGTACAAACAAATTATGGGATAATCATAGATAATATAACCATGTCAGAAATTACAATAGAAAAAGCTTTAAAATATTCAATATATGTGATCCTACCCTTTATACTTTCCATCCTTTTGAATTCAAACAACATTGTCAATGGTTCCTAGGAATGAGCTTGTGCTGTTTCTATTCACCCAGCCAAATTACCACTGTTATAGAGAAGTTCAAAGTTTTATGACCCATCTAATATTTGTCACACTTTCATTAACTTTCATTTAAGTATCTCATAAAATGTAGAATGCCAATATGTGTCAACCATTATATTTTGAATTTCTTTAACAGTCATCTCCATCATTCATGGTACAGCGCAGTGATAATGTTTAGATAGAAAACTTTGAAATACAAGTAAACTTTGCTATCAAGATTTTTATTTAGTTTCTGTTTTGTGTTCTAATGGATGCCAAATGAACTCTCAAACAGACTCAAATTGCTCAATCCTCTGAACATAATATAAAGCTGATCAAGCAGCTTAATGATCCAAATGTAATATAAAGCATGATAAAGCAAAATCAAGCTGCCTAATGATTCAAATGTAATATATAGCAAGATCAAGCTGCCTAATGATTCAAGTGTAATATAAAGCATGACCAAGCAGCTTAATGATTCAAGCATAATATAAATCATGATCAAGAAGCTTCATGATTCAAGTGTAATAAAAAGCATGATCAAGCAGTCTCATCATTCAAGTGTAATATAAAGCATGACCAAGAATGATTCCAGTGTAATATAAAGCATGATCAAGCAGCTTCATGATTGAAGTGTAATATAAAGCATGATCAAGCTGCCAAATGATTCCAGTGTAATATAAAGTATGATCAAGCAGCTTAATGATTCAAGTGCAATATAAAGCATGATCAAGAAGCTTCATGATTCAAGTGTAATAAAAAGCATGATCAAGAAGCTTCATGATTCAAGTATAATATAAAGCCTGATCAAGCAGCCTAATGATTCAAATATAATATAAAGCATTAACAAGCTGCCTAATGATTCAAGTGTAATATAAAGCCTGATCAAGCTGCCTAATGATTCAAGTGTAATATAAAGCATGATCAAGCAGCTTCATGATTCAGGTATAATATAAAGCATGATCAAGCAGTTTCATGATTCAAGTGTAATATAAAGCCTGATCAAGCTGCCTAATGATTCAAGTGTAATATCAAGCATGATCAAACATCTTCATGATTCAAGTGTAATACAAAGCATGATCAAGCAGCTTCATGATTCAAATGTAATATAAAGCATGATCAATGTAATGTGTCGAATTTTGAAGAAGTACTGGATCCTAAAGTTGAATAAATTGTGCATTAAAGTTTTATCATAGTCAAGCCAGAAAAATCTTTGAGAAAGTTCACTTTGATATTTCCCTTGTTTCATCTGTGAAACATAAATGGGCCTACGTTTAAGCTAGAGTGGAATTGACCCAATCATTGTAACGGTATATTGGCAGAGAGTACATTAGAACTACGACCGTATCTGTTCGTAAAGGACCGCATATCAAATAATTGATCTTCAGAGTAAAGCTAATTGCATCATATCATAGGCTGTCAGAAACTGATGAAGACATGATTATTCTGGGGAAAATTTAGGAACATTTGCTTTCGATTGGTCAGTTAAAATTAGGCGTATACTTTAAAAATAATGGGGAATTTAAGGTAGCGACTTGGCTCAGAATTCTTTAGTCAGAAATTTGCTTTGTGAGAAGACAAAAGGGTTCAACTCCGTGGGAAACCTAAAAGAATAATGTTTTCCCTCGTTAACATGTAAAGAAGCCAGATAGCTGTCTTGAAAGGAAAAGACAGGCTATAGTGCTAGGACGCACGATTGTGTGGAAAAGAAACAGCATTAAGGTACGCAATTTTAATTTCTATGTAATTTTCTATTTTGTTTGTTTGGTTTTATGCAAATGTGTTTGATATGCTTATGATCCATGCTTGTATCGCTTATTAAGTTTCATAGGACTCTGTTGATATGTTAGAGTGTTATTCAATTTAATTCTTTAATTTAACAGTTACTAGTTCATTGATAGGATTGACGGATATGATGTGATCCAAATATTCAGATGCGTAGTATTTCATAGTATTTTATAGGGATTTATGAATTAATTTCCTTTGTCTGTAGGATGATACAGTTTATCGTGAGTTAATGATAATTGCATATTTATATATGATTTTGTAATGCTCAAATATCTTGCAGGTTATTGGTTACTGTAAGCTAGAATTTAGTGAATCTTATGTAGTAATAATAATAATAATAATGAGAACTTTGTATAGCGCCTAATCTTTAGAAGCTCTAAGGGCTTTACAACATCTGACAACACTTAAAAAACATATATAATGATATGATTACAAAAATAAAAACAAACACCACGAAATTAGAAATAGTAATCGAGCATTTATCTTATTGAGTGGAACTTGCTAGCCAGATGTAAAAAGACGTATAGTAACGTATGCAGATATATACGGCAACATGGTTGTATACATCGGACGTGTTAATTTTTAGCCAGGCGTGGAGCAAGGCCGATAAAATGTTTAAGGTCTGACTTGGTATATTGCAATGGTTATTTGTAATTATTGATAACGATTGTACCTTACCTCAATACAGTATATTTGTAAGGACCGTTAATCGTTAATTTCACATTATGTCAGAATTTATGCAGTGTGGATAGCTATTTACGTTTCTGAATAATGGAAATGAGAGATTTTATATATACGGATAGGTGGTGAAACATATACAGCTTTAGTCGTAATCTTGTCATTTAAGGGAACAGCTTTCTCTATCCTCCCCGAGAAACTCGACGAGGACAGTCCAAGAGGGAAGCCCGCAAATAGAGAGTTCAGAATATAAGGGTCAAGAGGAAGAACCAATCATACACGCTAGACGTGGAATACACAAAGTCTATAGAAGAACGACGCCAGGTGATGCAAGTCAGGCGTGGACATTGTACTCTTTTCACCATTCGTTACCATGATGAAAGAATCTGTAAATTGAACACTGCTATTAAATTCCATTAATGTAAATCGGTTGGATTGTAATTGCAATTTTTAGTTTATGTATTAACTGATTAAAATTTATTTTATTTTATTGTTTAAGGGGGCTCGTATTTGTTTATTTCTTCTCAATAGTCTTGCTTAGCTCTCTGTCAATGTTCTATCTACTCACACTGGGCAATAACATCGAGGGAAGTCAACCTCTAGATAATGATCGCCAAATCAATTAAAGACGGGCGCTCACCACACGACCAACACTCCTTTACAATCAAGCTGCCTAATGATTCAAGTGTAATATCAAGCCTGACCAAGCTGCTTAATGATTCAAGTGTAATATCAAGCATGATCAAGCAGCTTCATGATTCAAGTGTAATATAAAGCATGATCAAGCAGCTTCATGATTCAAATCTAATATAAAGCATGATCAAGCAGCTTGATGATTCAAGTGTAATATAAAGCTTGATCAAACAGCTACATGATTCAAGTGCAATATAAAGCATGATCAAGCTTTTTAAATATTCAAGTGTAATATCAAGCCTGATCAAGCTGCCTAATGATTCAAGTGTAATATAAAGCCTGATCAAGCTGCTTAATGATTCAAGTGTAATATAAAGCCTGATCAAGCTGCCTAGTGACTCAAGTATAATATAAAGCCTGATCAAGCTGCCTAATGATTCAAGTGTAATATAAAGTATGATCAAGCAGCTTCATGATTCAAGTGTAATATAAAGCATGATCAAGCAGCTACATGATTGAAGTGCAATATAAAGCATAAATCAAGCTGCTTCATGATTCAAATGTAATATAAAGCATGATCAATATGCCTAACGATTCAAGTGTAATATCAAGCATGATCAAGCTGCCTAATGATTCAAGTGTAATATCAAGCATGATCAAGCAGCTCATGATTCAAGTGTAATATAAATGATCAAGCAGCTTAATGATTCAAGAGTAATATAAAGCATGATCAAGCAGCTTCGTGATTCAAGTGTAATATAAAAGCATGATGAAGCAGCTTCATGATTCAAGTGTAATATGAAGCATGATCAAGCAGTTTAATGATTCAAGTGTAATATCAAGCATAATCAAGATGCCTAATGATTCAAGTGTAATATAAAGTCTGATCAAGCTGCCTATTGATTCAAGTGGAATATAAAGCCTGATGAAGCTGCCTAATGATTCAAATGTAATATAAACCATGATCAAGCAGCTTCATGATTCAAGTGTAATATAAAGCATGATCAAGCAGTTTCATGATTCAAGTGTAATACGAAGCATGATCAAGCAGCTTAATGATTAAAGTTTAATATAAAGCATGATCAAGCAGCTTCATGATTCAAGTGTAATATAAAGCATGATCAAGCAGTTTCATCATTCAAGTGTAATATAAAAGCATGATCAAGCATTTTAATGATTCAAGTGTAATATAAAGCATGATTAAGCAGCTTCATGATTCAAGTGTAATATAAAGCATGACCAAGAATGATTCAAGTGTAATATAAAGCATCATCAAGCAGCTTCAAGATTCAAGTGTAATATAAAGCATGATCAAGCAGCATCATGATTCAAGTTTAATATAAAGCATAATCAAGCAACTTCAGGATTCAAGTGTAATATAAAGCCTGATCAAGCAGCTTTATGATTCAAGTGTAATATAGAGCATGATCAAATGCTTGATGATTCAAGTGTAATATAAAGTATGATCAAGCAGCTTCATGATTCAAGTGTAATATAAAGCATGATCAAGCAGCTTCATGATTCAAGTGTAATATAAAGCATGATCAAGCAGCTTCATGATTCAACTATAATATAAAGCATGATCATGCTGCCTAATGATTCCAGTGTAATATAAAGCATGATCAAGCAGCTTCATGATTCAAGTGTAATATAAAGCATGATCAAGCAGCTTCATGATTCAAGTGTAATATAAAGCATGATCAAGCAGCTTCATGATTCAAGTGTAATATAAAGCATGATCAAGCAGCTTCATGATTCAAGTGTAATATAAAGCATGATCAAGCAGCTTCATGATTCAAGTGTAATATAAAGCATGATCAAGCAGCTTCATGATTCATTTGTAATATAAACATTGATCAAGCAGTTTAATGATTCAAGTGTAATATAAAGCATAATCAAGCTGCCTAATGATTCAAATGTAATATAAAGCATGACCAAGCTGCTTAATAATTCAAATGTAATATAAACCTGATAAAGCTGCTTAATCATTCAAATGTAATATAAAGCATGAACAAGCAGCTTAATGGTTCAAATGTAATATAAAGCATAATAAAGCAGCTTAATGATTCAAATGTAATAAAAGCTGATGAAGCAGCTTAATGATTCAAATGCAATATAAAATTTTATTAAGCTGCTTTATAATTCAAATCTAATATAGGTGGCGCTCTACAGTTTAGTATTTTGCATAGGGTTAGAATTTTAAAGAAAAAGAATTCCCCTGGGTTTCCTCACTAGTTATACTGGCTATTTAAAAAAGACCTTGTATATCTTAGGTATTGTTCAAAGAACCTTTAATTCCCTTTATTTTAATGTATGATTGATGGGTGTAATATGGGTTATAGAGTATACAGCTTGGCCTTACTCCAGATGTGCACCTTTCAAAAAAGTGCTAGCTCCACGTGGTCATTTTCACTTCCTGAACTTCAGGGGTAAATTGTAAAAAAAAGAGCCGATAACTTTTTAACATTTTATATATTTGGTAATCCATTCATTGCACTTTCAGAAGCTGGTATTGTCTAGTCTGGCGAAATTAATTTTCCCTATTTTAATAGCTGCTAAGGATAGTGTACTTTAGACAAATTCAGGCTGATTTTTGGAGCACAAGGGAGCAGTCATTTTAGTTAGCAGTGTGCTAAGATCATTTACAATTTCCAAAAGTACAATATCCTAAGAAATGTCAGCCACATTACATCAAAGTAGCATAGAGATATGCCAACATTCTCTCCACTGTGCATGTTTTAAATGCAAACAACTTCACCTTACATACGTCACTCTCTCAAAAGTACATAATAACTTAAAGAGCACATAGGTATTATTATTGTATGATTTAATTTTGATTGTATGGCTGAAATATTTAAGTCGCAAGCATCAAAACAGTCCTTTTGAATAATTATCCTGTATTTCCCCCCTCAGAACAGTATTTATTAGTGTCAGAGTCTCAAACAGGTACATCCCCCCCCTTAAGATAAAAAGTGAGCTATTTTAAAAATGCACATTGCATTTTGTCAACATAGCAACCAGTGTTATTCTGAAAGACAGGAACATGAAACTCGCCATAATTAATCCTGAGAAGTCAACAATACATTTTACAGTTTGAAAAGGGATGGAACAGGTGAGGTTCATAAAGGTCAAAGTTCAAGGGGTAAAATATTAACTTATTGTTTAATATGGAAGAAAACAAATTTGCTTTATCATCATTTATTTTTTAATTTCATTGCAAATAAATGAAAAGAAACATTTTCACTATATATTTCTTTTACTTAATGCAACAGTTTTAAATTTAAGTTGACTTTATTCCTATATTCTAAGACTTCTAATTTCCCCATAATTAAAGTCACTACTCACACAAACATGCCTCATGGCAAATTATGTAAGCAAGAGCAAAATAAGCATAATTAGCTTATTTTCATGCATAAAATCAATGTTAAGGTACCATTTCATTCAGAACATCATACATAATAATATGATAAAAAGAAAAATAATTGCATAAATTTGTATATTTGTTTTAAGGTGGCGCTCTACAGTTTAGTATTTTGCATAGGGTTAGAATTTTAAAGAAAAAGAATTCCCCCAGGTTTCCTCACCAGTTATACTGGCTATTTAAAAAAGACCTTGTATATCTTAGGTATTTCTCAAAGTCACCGAATCAAATATAAGAAAACACAAGCATATAAGTTGCAAAGTGAATGCAATGTGTAACATAGTATTAGTTAAAGGGTAAACAAAGGTGGACATAAGTTTTTTTTTCCTTAAATTTAACTGACAAATGCACTCATAACTGGATCATCAATGTAACTTATTGCTGAAAGTAAAACTTACAGTCAAAAACAACATTATGAAATTTAATAAAATGTGCAAATGGATTCAAGAGAATGACAAAATTGTTCTAAAGGTAAGGAGATCAGGACATTTATCAATTTTCTGGGAGACTCAAGCAAAATTAAAAAGTTTTCACACTTGTGCAAATAAAATCAAGGGTCAGAGGCTAAAACAGACCTGGATATAATTATTGCTCAATATAAACTGCAATTTTGCTACTGGGAATAATGTTTTAAAATTTTGTTACACTTGTGATAATTAAATTTGCCCAGAGACTTAAAATGCTATAGAGGTGTGCAGACAAAGTAAAATCTGGATGTTGTAGGCTCAATCCAGAGTACTGGCAAGTTTACACCTAAATACAATGACAATCAGTAAGCCTCCAACCTGCAAATGACCTTATGAACCTGGGTCTGGAAAGCCAGCTACAATGTAAACATAAGATAACAAATTTCTGCAATGTGATCATGTATGACCCTCTCCTTTAGGATTTGACAGGATTTCAGGCCAAGCTCCAGGCCTGAAGTTTAGTTATCATGCTGAGTTTGTACCCAGATTCAACCATTACACTAAGAATCAATACAGGTCTCTCATCTCCATTGAGGGAGGTAACTCAGCCTGTAAAATAATGAACTTAATCTAAGTGTTGCAGGTTTGATATCATCTCAGCCCAGCCTGGCTTGATCAGTGTCCTTTGGGAAAGACAATTAGGCCTGATATAACTGAATAAAGGCATGATATAACTGAATAAAGTGCCATAAATGCCATTAACTACCAACCATCAAAAACTCATTGTTTATAGTTTATAAAGCTACCACAATCATTAAAATCCACTCTTCTTTGTTCTTGTCAAATTTTAAAGAAATTAGTAGATGTTGTAAACATTATCTCCTGACCAGAAGCAAAAAAAATGACTATTTCCAATGTGATCTCCTAGCCAGAACACCAAATATGGCTTGTTAAATTATGATCTGCTGTCCAGAAGACCAAACTATGGCTGTTCTAAACATGTTAATCTCACACTGCCAATATACTTCACCTGTTACAACTTTGATAGCATTGTGTAAATTGTATCATGTACTGTATATACATGTCAAAATATTCTCTATCATTTAACATGCTTGTACAATCCCTGATAAATTTCTCTTCTATAAAGCTATTTTATCATAAAAACAATAGTGTAACAAGAGTCCATTGATGGGACTGACACTCTGCTGGTCAAAAAGACTTTCCTGGAATTCATGATAAGACTATTCTTCTTTTGGGGCCCCGAGTGGCCGAGTGGTCTAAAGTGCTGTCCGTTACGGATCACTGCCATCTCACCTCTGTCTGCGTGGGTTCGAGTCTAGGATTCGGCGAACATGGATATGTGAGAAAGCTTGCCAGTAGTTTCTTGTTGGTCGGTGGTTCTTTCCGGGGATTTCCCGGTATCTTCCTCCACCATTATTACTGGCTGCCATGTATAGCCTATCGTGTGCTGAAAAATGGCATTAAGCCCCACAACAACAACAACAACAACAACTATTCTTCTTTTAATTACTGAATGTAATCAACCTCTTATAATTTTGAGCAATAAAAAGATTTTAACAATGAGCTGCATTGGAAGTTATATTGGATGTAAGGTCAGTACCATTTTTACTTAAGACCAAGTAAATATAGGAAGTCTTTTCATAAAACTCCCTGCTGATTATGTCCATTCATCTAGGAGATGACAACATTTTAAAAATGTCTAACACGGTGGCCAAATTAGAGGACATATTGGTACCACTTAAATTTTGAACAAACTAGATATAATAAGGTACGTCTGATGTCAATATAACTTTCTGCTGGTGGCCATATTGGATATCAAGATTTTCAAGATGGCTGCTGTAGCAGCCATATTGGAGGTCAGATCCAATTCATTTTCATTTGGGACCAACTACACATGAGGAGTGAAAACCTCATGTCAATAGGACTTTCCATTCAGAATGTGTTGCTATAAAAAGATTTCCAAAAGGGCCACCATTTTTACTTAAGACCAACAAGACAATTTGGAAAATGTATAAATCCTGAAATTATATTTCTTGTAATACCAATAACAAATAACAACAATATACAGATAAATCCAAATTTAAATTATAATCAATTGTCAGAAAAGCAGTTACCTGACAGAAAATGGATGTGATAAACTGAGGTCACAAGGTTAACTTCCTTCACCCAAATTTATCAGCTGATCACAATGATGTATGATGCAAAATCTGCACCTGCTATCATTTTGCAAGTTTATCTAGTTTAGTGTCAACCAGCATGATGTATATGGTATCCACTTGCTGATCAACCACTGTTTTCAAGAGAAAAAAAAGGTCTTTTAAGTGATATACAATATTAGTATAGTTTATTGGATTAAAAGGGAACATGTGTGCTGCACACACCCTCAAAATTCTGAAGAAAAAATTTACTAACCTTGTAACCATTACAAAATGACTGGAGATACATGTGAATTTGTCATGTGTACAATATACAAAACATTTGGAAGCGAAGCATAATGACCTCAAAATTTAACTGACAGCAAGCTATCAGCTACAACTAATAGTTAGCAGTCCTAATGAGAGCTACATAAATGTCTCTACATCCAGGTCAAGTTCACTTATCAGAATAAAGTTGTGAAAAAAAGGAAAACTTAAGTGGTACTATGTAAATTGTGCATCTTGTCCTCTAAAGAAACACTTGACCTTAACATGGATTAAAGTGACTAATAGGCACCTGATAAAAGTCATTTAGAAGAGGATGTCAATAATAATACTATAGTACTATACACAATTGGAATATACAAGAAAATGGCAAACTTTTCATTGGTAGGACTGCATTCAACAAACTTAGGGACCAGCCATTTTTGGGGGGGCAGGTATGGAGGAAATAAATTATTTTGAGATAAAGGATAAAAAAGATATCCTGGTTAAAAAAAATCTCAGATCTGCCCTCCTGCCTCCCCCCCCCCCTCGTTTAAATGGTTACTCCCTTTGTTGAAATATTAAAAAATGTCTGAATCATAGAGTTGTTTTAACTTGTATTTGTGCATAGAAAAGAAAATACTCCACATCATTGTATATACGTGCTTACAAGACAAGTACAATAATGTACTGGCAGCTCTGGTTCTGTGTAGTTTGTTAGGAATGATCAGCAGAACAAACACAGGCCCTAATCTGCAGGTGCATTATGATATGGCTGATCAGGACTTTTTTGTCTGCAATTTGACTCAACTTATAACCAAGTACATATGGTGATCTAATAAAGATTAACTGTAATACACTGATTCCTCATTATAAATTACCTCAGTATAGTGTAGTCCATTAAATATCTGTATTACAATGAATCTTATTCTGTGATGAATGTAGTTTAATACTGAACCTACCTCAATGTAAGGCAACCATGTTCAAAAGAAAACAAACTTAATGTGACTCCAAAACATTATAATATTGAGGGAATACTATATACAGTTGGTTATTTACCTCAATGTAAGGAAACATGTTTCATAACAAAGTATACTTTATGGCTCAATTAAACAGTATCATATTAAGGGAACACAACATATAGGTAACTAAACCTTCCTCAATGTAAGGCAACCTTACTCATTACAAAATATGCTTTCTGACTCCCTTAAACAGTGTTATATAAAGGGAGCACTACATACAGATTGCAAAGTTTGGCAAAAAAAACCTGTCACAATGAACCTGTCCAAATATATGGATACAAACATTTATGATACTCAGTCTACCCCAGTGTAAGACAACCTCATTCATATCAGTTGACCTTTATGGTTCTCTTGAATAGCATTGCTTTTGTGATAATACTGCATCAAGTGAAACATTTTTTTCCATGTGTGTTTTGTTTCATAATATTAGTGTCAACCTTTCCTATCTCAATAAAAGTGCCTGTAAAACCCACAAAAACAAAAACTTGCTTCTCTATCTTTCCATTTCTCTGCATTTGACTGATGTGTTTACTGTGCAAACTAGGTCAAACTTTGTGAAAATAACATGAAAAACTCAGACTGGGGATGGTGTGACATGCAGGGTCAGCAAATCATGGCAGGAGAGGACAGCCTCACTTGATAAGCCTGAAAAATGATATTCAGAACAGTTTCATGCTAGTTGATGAAAACAGCAAGTCTTACATCTGACAGCCTGAGAGCCTTGAGTCTAGTTTTACTGTATGATAAACATGTTCATCTGTCTGTCTGATTTGCTTTTCCTACCTTAGTCTGATAGAATAAAATCCATCTTCTTCATATACATGATGCCCATACCATTAAGTAAGTGTCAACGTTTCCATGGCCAAGTTTAAAATAGACTGATGACATATGAAGTTTACAAGAACAGTTACTATAACTGGGGATATTTCTCTAAAAAAAAACATGGACCAGTCTGTTGTGGCTGTGCACTTGAACCCATGTGCATTTCATTATGGGATAATATAAACAATTGCTTTCTGTCAAAGCTATGACCCTGTTTTGAATACCACCTTAACTATGGAACTGCAACAATTTCAACATGAAAGGACAGAAAATGTAACAAAAAACTTAAAATATCTGCTTATTCAACATTTACTGAAAAAAGCCTGATGCTTACAGTTCAACTATGAATAATCAAAAATTAATTATTCAGAATAATTTCCAAATCAAATATTAATTATTCAGATCTCTTCCATCTATGTTATTATTATGATTATAGTCATTATTTTGTTTGACTGTAGAATTCAATTATTTTGTCAGTGGGACTAAGCCCTTTATGGTAGACAGATAAGATAGAGAGCAAGATGGAAAAAAAGATCAATCTTAGATCTCTCCTTTTATCCAAAGAATTTGGTTTGTCTTTACAGCTGAGATCGCTCTCCAGGCCTAGTGGTTAGAGTGTCAGCCTCAAATGAGGGAGGTTGCGGGTTCAAACCCCAGCCAAGTCATACCAAAGACTTAACACATACACACAGACACACAGTCGTTATAGTTATCTATCTGCTTATCTCCTACCTGGATTAACTGAGTCAAATCAGATTCATTCATATCTGTAGTCCACTTCTGGTTCTGCATGTAAAGTACCATAGACTGAGGTATTAATCCAAATTATTCACTGAACTGTTGTTTCATACAAAAGACAGTGATCACTGACCACTCTCAGTATTATGATTATTTGATGAATGTCTAATTCAAGGCACACATTTAACATCTAAACCTTAAATACTTTAACCCCAATTTCTCAATACCATATCTATCCATATTAAAGTTTGCTTACATCATGTGCAACAGAAAAATGCCCAAATTGTGGTAAAAGAGTTTTGGCAATTAGAATTTCTTTTCATTAGTCTCAAAGAGGCAGAAAATATATAAAATAATTAAATAATCTCTTGTACGAATTACTATTTCAGAAAATTTGCTCATGACAGGTGGCCTAAGTGGTTAGAGTGTCTGCCTTGGATGCAGGAGGCTGTGGGTTTGAACCCCAGCTGAGTCATACCAAAGACTTAAAAAAATGGTACTAGCAGCTGCCTCGCTTGGCACTCAGCATTAAGAGGTTAGTGTTAGGACTGATTGGCCTATTTGTCAGAATAATGTGACTGGGTGGGACAGGATCCTACATGTCTGTCACTTGATACCCCAGTATTTTATCACTAAAAACTTTCACACTGCAGACATTGTAGCGATATGACTGAAAAATTGTTTAAAGCTGCATTAAAATTCGAATCACACACACACACTTCAATATCATTACATGTAAATCTATGCAAATGTTACAGCAAAGAATTTATTCTTTCTTTAAAGTCTTTATGATGACAAATTATTTTCACAAAATGTCCTTGGTATGCTAGGAAATATTTCATATGCTTTGATAAATATTATTACTATATTATAATTCTTTCTTTATGAGAAGCCATGGCTTCTCAGTGGATAATTGGCTGGATGCACAATAAATTGGGTTTGGGTTCAACTCCTATCAGTGGACCAGCCAGGGCTGGCTACCATGTTGTTTCCTTGCGCACGGCACTTTACTTGAATTGCCTCAGCACAAAATAACCTAGTTACGTTGTTGTACTGTAAAATACCAAACCATCCCAACTTTCCTGCCCGAAAATTAAAATATATAGTGCAACACTAAGCAGGCACATATTGCTCTCACTAACTTATGATCATGCAAGTAATACCTGACTGGAGACTGATATAGGAAACTGATAATATGGGATAATAACATGACACCAATTGATTAGATGATACTTGGATACTATTTAATCAGATGGTTGGTTGTTTGTTTGTTATAGATTTAATACCATTTTTCAGCACTTCATAGGCTAAACATTGTGGCCAAGGCCAGTATATTTGGTGGAGGAAGAACCCAGGTAGAACCACCAACTCACGGGAAGCTACTGGCAAACTTTCTCACATATTCACATTGGTGGAGCCGAAATGTATGAGTGATCTGTAAAGGTGAGTGCTTTAGACAACTCAGCCACCTGCCAAACCAGGTGTGTTGGATGAAATGCTCAAAGAAATCAGTGCCACTCAGCCACCTGCTGAACCAGGTGTGTTGGATGAAATGCTCAAAGAAATCAGTGCCACTCAGACAACTCAGCCACCTGCCGAACCAGGTGTGTTGGATGAAATGCTCAAAGAAATCAGTGCCACTCAGACAAGAAAACCAGCAAGATAGTCTTAGTGTCTTTGGTGCTTCATTTTCTTGAAACAGTTCTTATAGTAAAATAAACTGCAAAAACCTGCTTTGATTTGGAGGCTGATATATCAAGAATGAGTCCAGTTTTGCTTCTACTTCAATATTATGTGCAAAACAATGGCACTAAAGTTGTAGCTGCTTACCTTAGCTGATTGTTTTTTTTTTATAATTATTTTTCAAACACCTTGCCCCCTTTATTTCAATTAGTTGGGGGGGGGAGGAGATGACATTAAACACTACTATAGAAAAGCCTGAAGTGATCCAAATGTCATTAACAATAAATGGCAAGACTGAACATTCCCCACTTTTCACAAGCATGTACAATTCAAGCATGAATGTTTCATAACAAATTAGAAACATAGTAAAATAAACTGTATATAAAACTGAAGCAAAAAAATTACTTGAAAATACAGTGAACATCAAAATCTGCCTCAATAGATACCTCTTTGTTGAGTACTCCCTCATTATAATACTATAAATGGTAGTCAAAAATATGCATTATAATGAGACCACCTTATAATGCAGTGCATCATACATGCAATTTCACTACCACTCAGCACACAATACATGTAATTTCACTACCACTTAGTCAAATGGGATCCACAACCATGTAACAGGAAATGTGTTATAATAAAGGAGTCCTGTAAAGTCACCTTCTTTCATATTCATGATAATTTTTTGCACTCTAAACAAGTGATGCCTGTCCATGTGGGACAACCTTTGCTGTTTTCAAGTTCCCCTTCCAGACAGTTTTCACTTTAATATTACACTACAGACCAAGAGCAAAGTTTCTTAAACAGCCACTTATAATGATCAACCAGATTTTAAAAAATGCGTAAGAAGTCTTGAAAAGTCAATTTTCACCTCTATTTATTGCTTTTAATTGCTTAGGATTCAAATCAACTCAGATATTCTTGAGAAACTTTAAGATCCTAACTTTACCAACAAACTTATTCACAAAACAAATGGAGTACAAAAATTCTTGGTCATAGCCTGCGACCTTCAACGTCATACCATGGATAGATCACTGAATATGTCTCAGACTGCATTAAGATGTACACACCAAGCTGAATCCATTATCAGTGCTTTCTCAAGGATGTGCAATTGCACAAACTCATCCTAAATTTAATGAATCAACCTTTAAAATTGAGTGAAAGTGCAAAAATCATACAGATGATTTGCAGTGAGCATAACATAACCTGTACCTGTTCGAGGTCAAATCAGGATCATTTTAATTTGGGATCCACTATATACTGTTACAGATTGTTTTAGTGAAAAACTTATACGATCATCCATTAACAAGAAAAATCACTAAAACTAGATAAACAAGAATTCTGCTGTAACGAACTTTGATAACAAGGTGTGGTCTAAAATTTAAGCGGGAACAGGCATTATTTGTATAGGACAAATTTCACTACGATTTCACCATGCTTAGGATTCGGAAAGAGTACAGATGTGTGAATCTGACTTGGATCAGTGTCCTAGGAAAAGGAACTGTGTGGTTAAGTGAATTCTAAAGAAAGCCACTCTGAAAATTGTGGTGATTTATCTTGTAAAGGGAAAATGGAATTGGATTTCAAGTTTCAAAAAAAGCTTCCAGGGTGCATACATGAGGTGGCACAGTAGTAAAAGAAGGAAAGAGGAAGTAAGATGAGGCAGAGGAAGGAGGAAGGAAGGAGGAGTGTGTGTGTGTGTGATTTGGATTTTTAATGTAGCTTTAACAATAGTTCAGTCCTATCGCTATGATGTCTGCAGTGTGACAGTTTATAGTGATGTCTAGCACTGGGGCATCATGCAGCAGACATGTAGCATGATGTCCCACCCAGTCACATTATCCTGACACCAGGCTGACCAGTCCTAACACTAACCTCTTAATGCTGAGTGCCAAGCGAGGCAGCTGTTAGTACCATTTTTATAAGTCTTTGGTATGACTTGGCCAGGGATTGAATCCGTGACCTCCTGCATCCAAGGCAGACGTTCTAACCAGTAGGCTACCAGAGCAGTCTGGAAGGAAGGAGAAAGAGGTGGAAATGGAAGAAGGGAAGAAGGAAGGAGGAGAAAAATTTAACAGATGAGTAGGAAGAACATTGTAAGGAAACATGATCCTCTCACATGTAGATCGGAAAATTCCAAATGAAGAATTAACACATTAAATGGGAATTGGACCAACCAAGTCAATTTCTTGTCTATTGTATTGAACAGATATTGAAGCCTTTGTTAGATATATTTATAAATTTAATTCTTTCCACTTTTATAAAAATTTTATCTATTGAATCTGGTGTTGTTATATGCATTTTAGGGTGTCAGCTTTGCCGACTAGGGGCTTGAAATTTGTTAATGCACATCTGCTGCAGAATTCTTTATAATTCCGTAGCTAGATGGTGACAGATTCTAAGAGATTTATTTTGAAGGTTAGATTAGCATAATTTTGATATAGGACAAATTACATATTGCAAGAAACTTTTAAGGAAAGTTCCATGTCTTGATAACCATCCAATGCATTTAGAAGGAGTAATAATGCTATTCTTTTCATGACTGCTACAGTGGTTATCAAATTGGGAGGTTATGGTATATTTGCACCATTGTATTCAGGCCAACTACAAACATGTATCATAAAAAGTCTTCTGGTCAAATCCCAATGTTAATATTGCCATCAGTTCAGAAGATGTAGCAACAACAAGAGTTTCAATTTGTCCACCATGGCAGCCATATTGGGCATCAGAATGGTATTTAAGTTTCAGACCATCTATATGTTATATGAAGTGAAAACATCATACTGATATATATGAAAGACACTTGATAAATGGAAAACTGATGATGGGAACAATTTTGGTTCTTGAAGGTAGGTTGCACTGTACTTCATATTATCTGTCTAGGGTTGACTAGTTTTGCAATTTGTAAGGAAAAAATATTTCTCTGGCAAAGAACAATGCATATCAAAATGTTCTGGTGAAAGGAAATTGATAGGAATCACACACCTAATAGAGTAGATGAATAAAGTAGACTGTTGTGACAAAAATATATTTGAACTGGTGAAAAAAAGATCAGTTTGGCAGCATCAATCACAATTTTTGTTTTCAGTGTTAGATCTATACCTGTTCATGCATGTTTTAAATGATTTGATGAAAAGGTCTTTCTTAATTAATGTCCTAATCCTGGAAGAAAAAAACTTTTCTCTGATTAACAGTCAAGAAATAGCAAACTAAAGTGTTTATAAGACCCATTTTTGCTTTGTCCAAATTGGATACAAAAATCAGTACATTCCCATGGGGGTGGGTAGGTAAGATGCAGGCCAATTTTACTTTCATTATCTGAATTAGTCTTTTCCTGATCAGCAAATGTATATTATCATATGGACAGGATCTTAACTGTTTCCAAGTTATGAACCAGGAATTAATGCCCTGGGAGAAAGAATGGACTTTGAGTTCAGTGCCAGTTGCATGTATACATTTGTCTTTTCAAGCTTAGCTAAGGTTTAGGTGGTTTTAAGGGGGGGGGGATGTTCATAGTTTCTAAGTAATGACTCTTGGTAAGAACTTGATGCCCCTTCGCATGACACTGAAGCCTCAGTCTAGCTCCAGATCTGCTATGTATTGACAACATGGATTGTTGATCACGACCACAAATCTTAAGACTTGCTGGTTTCAATAATTTGGGAGTCAAAACTACCAACACTCCCAGGGGCTGTATCAAAATTTGTGAACCATGGTGCACATCAAAAGTCCACCCCCAATTAAATCCCTAAATCTGAAGCCTATATCTTCAAGTCTGCAGTAGGAGTTGCACATTATTTTAAAAGCATGCATGCATGGACATATAATTTCCACCTTTTTCTCCAACAAGTGTGGGAAAGATAGCCAGTATGCAGCAACTGACAATACAAAAATCTGAGTGGAGACAACAAGTATGCAGCAAATGACAATACAAAAATCTGTGCAGGGATAAAAAAATAATGGGGGGGGGGGAGGAAAAGTCTGTGGGGATAACCAGTATGCTGCAACTGACAGTAGAAATGTCTGTGGGGATAACCAGTATGCTGCAGCTGACAGTAGAAAAGTTTGTGGGGATAACCAGTATACTGCAACTGACAGTAGAAAAGTCTGTGGAGATACCAGTATGCTGCAACTGACAGTAGAAAAGTCTGCAGGGATAAACAGTATACTGCAACTTACAATAGAAAAGTCTGTGAGGGAATAACCAGTAATTGGCAATTTATGGTACATATATCTGAGTGGAGATAACCAGTATGCAGCATTTGACCATATAAAAATTAGTGGAGATAACTAGTATGCAGCACTGACAGTACAAAAATCTGTATCGAGATAACCAGTATGCTGTAATTGACAATATAAAAATATGTGGGGATAACAAATATGCAGCAATTGACAGTACAAAAATCCATGAGGGGATTACCAGTATGCTGCAAATTATAGCAGACAAGTCTGTGTGGGAATAACCAGTACGCAGCAACCAACCATACAAAAATCTGTGATACAGCATGTGATGAAAAAGTGCTAATCTCATACAATGCATTTATACACAGTTCACTGATAAAAGATAGTCAAAATAAAACTTCTTCATTAACATTTGTATATTTGTTTTCATTCTGGAGAAAGCAATTACACAAAGGGTTATGTATATAATGAAGAAATCATAGTGTTGGTATTGATGGATACTGGTCTCTCTGTAAGTACATGTAGAAGATTAAGTGTCCCTTTGTACACGGGTCTCACCTACAATACACAACAGTACAAAACTATAATCTATAAATATGCCAGCTTTTATAATGCTCTTTCTCTTTAGAAATCAATATATATATATATATATATATATATATATATATATATATATATATATATATAT
>JAECUM010029874.1:0-49310 GCA_016617855.1 Megalonaias nervosa
GAAATACATGCTTAATCCAGTCGGCAGATCTCACAGTTTAAACATATTCGGGTTTTACATTCATATCTCTCATATGATATCCATACGCGGCAATATCAAGTATACTGTCTGAATTCTTAATATCGGCAATACCTTTTTCCGTGAATTTATCTGTGATGCTAGTTTTAATTTTTGGCAGAGGTTGTGGCAATTCTTCAGGTGGTGGTTGAGGAGGTTGCACGGGTGGTGGTTGAGCTGCTTGAATACGGCCAGCAATATCGCCAGGCAATGTTTCAAGAGCTTTTTGTGTTGCCTCAGTTGCTTTAATATTTTTTTTTTGTTGGTTCGACAATTGGTTTAAATAATTGTTCTGCACCTTCTGCAAATTCCACCTGAGACTCCTGACGCGCTTGCAATTTTTGTCTGACAGAATCACGGACAGGTAGATATTTCTTAATTGCCTCTAATCGCTCTCGAGCTAGTCTAGCTGAGTGAGCTTCACCAATCATTATTTATATAACAATGGTTTAATTATAGCAGCAGAGAGTGTGAAACGACCACGCGTAGGTGACCTAGACGTAAAAGAGTCGCATAAAAATTTGGAAAATACACGTCAATGAACGAGTAACAAAAACGAACTATCCCACAAGATTTCATTAACGCGGTCTCCGCAATAATTGCGGCCGCAACAACGAAATGTGCTCGGTTAACGGATTCGGTTTAACATTATTGACCATGTATTTTCAGTCTTTGTAGGAACCTTTAGTTTTCATAATAAGGTTTTAAGCAAAATGGTCTGTTCACACTCTCTGCTGCTTGTGGATAGTAAATATGGTGTGTTTTATGCATTCTCGTTCGTTGTGTGGATAGTATAGTGTGTATGTTTTATGCATTCGCGTCCGTTTGTGTGGATAGTATATAATATGTGAAATGAGTGTAAGGGATGTTTTCCTTCAAGTTCGTACTCCACAGATATAAAGCAGAGCGCTCGTCAGTCTGGCTACCCGCGTTGACTAGTCAACACCTTCAAGAAAAAATGAATTTGTTTAATGAATTAAGGCATAGTTATTTCTCGACGATGGATGCAGCCTACGTGGTGGAAAGGCTTGAAAAAGAATGGAGCTATCCAGTCTCGAAAGACTTTGTGACCAATCAAGTCAATAGCCTCAAGGTAGCCAGGGATCAGGTGGCCGCAATGATAGAAGAGGAGGTGGAAAAATTAAGAGGATTCATACAGCCTAAGTATGTAAGAGTGGGGACATTGAAGGAAGCCCTTGATCTTGTCATCAAAGTGAGGAGCTTCTTGCAAGATACATTTAATTGCACAGAGTGGTCTTTTGTCAAGTGGGGCTTAGACCAGTTAAAGAAAGCCGAAGACAAGATGAAAAACGTGATGGAAGAAGAAGTGAAAAAGATTAAAGAGACCTTGACAAAAGAAAGAAAGGACAAAGAAAACATAAAGAGAAAAGAAGAGTTTGATAGACTGAACAAGAACTGGATGAAGGTACAGGAAAAGTTTAGAGCTATGGGATACCCTGACTGGATTCCAGACGAAGAAAAGAAGAAGAAGAAAGGAATCATTGAAAAAGTGAGAACGTGGTGGAAGAAGTGGAGACAATAGAAGAAGAACACGAAGGCCCTTTTCAGGGCCACTTTCACATGCCTCGAAAAGATTTATTCTTTCTTGCCTAAAATTTTTTTTTAGTTGGTTGTATAATTTGGGTATGATAGATTGATGTTCATCAATCTATGGTTGTGTTGTATATGTCTCTGTCTCTCTTGTATTTGTCCCTACCTAGAGTGGTAGATGCGCGTATTCAGGTCAGCCACTTGCCACATTGTTGCAAGTGTCCAGTACCATGACGTCATCCCACCTGTTCCATTCCTATTGTCCCTATAATTAACCTTGGGGCCATATCGTCCCAGGGTGTGCCATTTGGGCCTATAAATTTTGGGGCCATATCGTCCCAGGCTGATTTTCCTTCTTTGGCACGACGAGTGCCCTATCGTCCCACTATACTACTTATGATATTGAAATTTCAACCACCGTTGTGTAATTCAAAATATACACTGTAAAACGTCGACATAGGAAATATAATTTTAAACCACCACTGTATAATTCAACATATAAAATCTACAATCTCGATCTCGAAAATGGAACTTTAAGGACATGCAATTTGATCCAAAACGTGATATTAGATTTCTCAACATACGACATCGAAATTTCAACTGCAATTTTCTCACTGGACCAGCTTGTGCCCGCTATGGCGCCTCATACACTAACCACTAGGCCACCGGAACGGTCTCGATAAAGTCCAATAAGTGAAAATAACCAAGCAGAGCTTGCATTCATCTGAAGTAAGGCAAAGCTGTATACTCTCCAACCCAAATTGCACCCATCAATCATTCACTAAAATAAAGGGAATTAAAAGATCTTTTAACAATACCTAAGATATACAAGGTCATTTCCCAGTCGGGAAAATATGGGATTTTTTTTTCTTTAGAGATCAAATCCAATGCAAATTACAAAATTGTAGAGAGAAACCTTGCATGTAGAGCAAACTTCATAAGTTTTGGAATTTAAAAAAACAACCAAAAAATCACTTCTATTTCGGCATGATGGGATTGTAAACAACATGCAACATTTACTTACCTCCGAAACTAAAAAGCAGACGTGCAGAACTACGTACGTCTGAACTGAAGATTGGACAACGGAAGTGCTCCAGTAAGCATGGGTAATTGTACTCTTTGCAAAAACACATGTTAACACATTTTGTTTAACGAAGAATTGTATTTAGTTTAAATTACAATCAAGAGATATATTAGACTGACCTTAGCATGTCATGAAAATAAACAAAGTAATGGAGAGATATGTTTGGAACTAATTTGTTGCTCTTAACGTACAAACGTGTCCTCTGAGTTGTTTGGCAGAGAGCAAATATCCAAAACTGGATAGAAAATCACCAGATGACTGAGATGCTTTCTTAACAGTGATGGTGCAGAGTGGACTCTAGGATTGACAAAAAAATTATGAATGAAAAGAAATTGCTCCAAAATTCATAATTTCTGGGTCAATTTGTGTTCTATAAATAATTGAAGTGGTCCGAATGACAGATATCGAAACTTTCAGAATATCCTTCCTCGCCTCTTTCCGATGGTGGTCCAATAACTTCGACTCTCTGAAATAGGACCAATGGACTCAGATCTCTTGTTATATGTTATCCGCCAATTTTTTTTTATTTTGTATTTTCTTTTGTATGCACTGCCAACAAAGCATCGTGCGATGGGTCACATATTTCACTTCCAGATCAGTATCAGTGCATCATTACTCACTGTGAACTATCACCGAAATACATTTAGACCAAACTTCAGGAGTTCCGGTGTTTTCAAAACCGATCTCTCACACACACACACACACACACACACACACACACACACACTGACTAAAATAAGATGTACACGTGAAGATATGACAGCTACCGCTTAGAGGTCATGTTCTGGTAAGATTTGAATTAGCCAGTGGAAACGCAGCTTTCAGAAATTTGAAAGTTAAATAGATCGTTTGGCGCACATTTATGCTATTAGCAATACTGCCCAGTTTCTCAAAACGGTATGATATAATACTTCATTTGATTGGCTGATAAAATTAGAGATTATGGTAATAACAGGTCACCAGAACATAACTCGTAAAAGGTCGCTGTCAGATCTTCAAGTAGGACAGTGGAGATCTGATTTTAATCAGATTGGACACACACACACACACACACACACACACGGGGTCACTTATATTTCGGCATCATGGAAATGAGGACTCTATGCAAGATTTGCTTGCATCCGAAACTGAAGAACTTAACGTGCAAAACTAGGCACTTCGGAAATTGAAGATCTGACAACGGAAGTGCTCCAATAAACATTGTTAATTTTATGTAACGCAAAGACGCATGTTTGCACGTTTTGTTCACGAAGAATTGAACATAGTTTAAATAATCAATAGATATATTAGAATGACCTTAGCAAGTCACAAAAATAAATGAAGTAATGGAGCTAAGTGTTTGGAACTGTTTTGTTAGTCTTACACAGACGTGACCTCCGAGTTGGTCGGCGTAGGGATAAAATCCAAAACTGGATAGTAAATTGCTGATTAGCAAGCGCTTATTTAGCGGCGACGGCGCAGAATGCACGTAGACAAGGACGCAGCAATGCTCAAATTCTAAAGAATAAACAGTTGCCTTTAAGTCAATACTATGAATGCCTATATCTAACTCTCGTATCAGTACCAAAATGAGAGGAAAATAAATGCTCTAAAAATAAACGGCACTACGGTCGTAAGTAGTATTTATTGTGACTCAAGTCCGTACGTAATCGTAGTGACAATTTAGTGGACAGACATCCGACTAGATGTACGAAGAACAGATTCGTTATAAATCGTAAGTGTTGAACAAAAACAACACCACTGAAGTACATTTCAACAATCAATGAAATACCCGTACGTCTATGTTTTAATGTTATTCATGCAGTTTTGTATTGAAAAAAATAAATCGTTTGGATTAAAGTAAAAGTCATATAGGTCAGGTAGGTGTTCAGCACTGACTATATCAGTAATGGTTGTAATTTATATATGTCAATTATTCACTTTATTCGGATCCCCTATTTCATCATTCGTTATTTCCACGCCCCGAGAAGTACATACGGCAAAATCAATATTAAAGTACGTCGACGTTTTTGGTCGAGATCAACCAAAAAGTGTGACCCGGGCTGCGCTGTGATACCACAATGAAAGCTATGTGTGTTGATAAACAGCTTCTTACTACCCTATACTGTGGCGACTAGAGTCGACGTGTTTATTTTCTTGACCCAGTTTAGTACCTGGCCACCACTATAAAAGTCCTAAGCGATCGATAATTTTCGTCTGGAAATTCAGGGCCGTAGAGAGCGATCACGGACCCTGGGGTAAGAAACACCCAGGCATCTCCTAGTTCTTGTTCAAACAAAATTTTTCTTTAATAAAATTAAGAAGTGTTGTTCGGCCCTGGCCCCCTTACGGGCCCTGGCCCCGGGGATACATCCCCTGCCACCCCCACCCCCTTGTCAGCCCTGTGGAGATTTATGGATGATAGTTCATGTGCAGAGCATAAAATTATCATGGTTGAATAGACTTTGGTTAAACAGAATTAGTATTAAATTTTAAAACAACAATTTATATTTAATTTAAGATGAGTAAATGCGCATACATGACCTGTATGGCTTCTAATATAATTCATGTATTTACCACAAACCACTGCAAACCACCACAAACCACTGCAAACCACTTTTATAAATAAATTGATATGTATATCCATATTTCTTGTAACTCCTGGTACATGATTTAATAATTTGTAATTCATAGCTGTAATAGTACAGAATACCTCTTATAAAATTTGCTTCTGTGACCTGAGTAGCAGCAGCAGGGAGGGTGAACAGACCATTTTGTTTGGAGACCTTATTTATGAAAAATAAAACTTCCTACGAAAATCATTGTTATATCAAATAATGGAATCTCATACATCTAAACTAGCTCGAGAGCGACTAGAGGCAATTAAAAAATATCTACCCATCCGTGATTCTGTCAAACAACAACTACAAGAACGTCAGGAGTCTCAGGTGGAATTTGCAGAAGGTGCAGAACAGTTATTTAAACCTGTTACAAAGACTACTAGTGGTCTTCTTCCCGCGTTGGAGAAAATCGCTGAGGCTACAACTGACATGATTAAGTTTAAAAACTTCTTTTCAAAAGCACAAGCTGTTCCGTTGGGATTTATAACGATAAATTTACATGACCCAAGATCTAGGTATCGTATAGGTCTGGATAAAATCTTTGGTTAATTATAGCAGCAGGGAGGGTGAACGACCAGCGTTGAGTGACCAGCACGTAAACGAAACACGCCATAAAATAAAAACGCGCGTCAGTGATGATGTAACAAAATGAGCTAACTCAATTAGAGAAATCTCATGGCCTGACAGAGGTTTTGGTTTAACGTAATTTGACCTTGAGATTTCATTTTCGTAGGAAGTTTTATTTTTCATAAATAAGGTCTCCAAACAAAATGGTCTGTTCACCCTCCCCGCTGCTGTATCTTAAGAGTTTAATATTGCATAGAATCTATAAATAGATGTTATTTGTTGACAGTTATTAATAATAATCTTAATAATAGGACTTAAATGGCGCTTATGACTTAATTTGTCATTGGCTAACGATGTTTCTTAAATAATTCTATAACTTCTGACTGGTTGGGCTAGGTCACACGAATAAGCCAATTCGATTCAAAATGAGTAGTGTATTCTGTCACGTGGGGTCTATTATGAAATACATTCGCAATAGACAATGTATATAAAAACTGAAACTGAAAATAGAACTCATTTGAATTAAATAAAGATCCCAAAATCAAAATTTGCTTCTAACTGGTCTTTTGATATGGTGCAATTTGCGGAAGTCTATGACGAATTGTAATCAATATGACGGTCTCAAATGCTTTATATAGAATGAATTTGTCCATATGATTTAAATTTAACTACTAAATTTCAAGGAGAGGGGGCACGCTTTTTTGAAAACTCTTAAAATTTACATTACATCTGTTTAAAAAAATAAAACCAGCAAATAACGTACGCTTTGAAATACTGTTTAAATAACCTCTGATTCCTATACATGCCAACAATGAACGGAATTTTTGGGAAAATTGTAGACACCATATCAGCACAATCAAATTTTTGGGGAATACAAATAATTACAATTATGAAAAAAGAAAGGCACATCTAGTTACTAAATAGTACTAATATTAGTACCCCAACTTCGTGGACGTTGAGGATACGACATCTTAGCTTATTACTAAAATGTACTGAAATTTACTAAAGTACACTCATATATACTCCAATATATTCAAATAAAGTTATTTATTTCAATTATCCAATGAATGTGATGGATGTTTTAATGGCTATGAAAAAGAAATGCATGTGTCGTAACAACACTTTACAGCTGCAAATCGGACTCGGTGTAAAATTAACAGTCTCATTTCAAAATTTCTTCACATATTATATGAAAAGTTTCACATTTTATTTACTTACAGCATTTTTCTCTGATAAATTGGCATTATAATGCATTTTAAATGTGGCTTGTGCTAGGTTTGTGGTGCTTTGCGGTGTCTTGCAGTAAATACATGGACCCTCGAATGTCTGTCAGTCATTGTGATGCTAATGGAGTTATTATGCCGTAGGCCTAATAACAACCACGGGCTTGAACGAATTCAAAATGGTCATTAATTACATATGAGGGTTGTTTATATTTTTTTAAAATATTTTTCAAGCATGCGATGAAAAAGGCCACGGATTTTCCATGCTATAGGCAGACAATCGATGCACGATTCATAGGATTGAACGAAGTAGTGAAGTCCGGTCTAGTAAAACCAGACTGTTACAGTTCCGGAACTGAAGTTTTATTTTTAGGCTCCAGATCTTACTCCACATGGAGAAATGAATACACCTTAGTTTGTATATGACTGCCATACGCGTATTTGTATGCGGTATTGTAAGTTTTTCTTTCAACCACGATATATGACTGGGTGTCACTTTGAGTTACTGTTTATTTCCGTAAAGATATACAGGTTTTTACTTTATCATAAATCGTATTTTTTCAATATATCGGTAATTACACATTGTGTATATAGTCCATAAGCATACATGAGAAAAAAAAAAAACGAAAACAAACAGTTGCGAGGCAGTTACTGAAGAGTAGAAAGTCTTCCTTATGATATATGTTTTGGCACTTTAGTTGTCAACGTGAACAATATATGTCATGAATCAATGGATAACACTGATTTCGCAGCGCATTTATGAAGTAATAAATTTTTAATTGAGTTTGTGAATCGTGGTTTGCACACGTGCTTGAGGAGGTGTGTGAGCAATACGAATTACTTCCCCTTTATGTTAGATTGGCCAGCCACTTTTGATGGAACTTGAGTATTTGTTTGGAATTATGTGTACATTAATTTTGCCAATACCATTTTTATCCATTTAAAAATTACAATTTTCGAACTTGTAATCAACACTATATAACCAGTATTTTGCTTACATGACATTGAACCTGCATACATATATACATACTCTAACATGTATTTACATGTATTTGGGGAACCCCATGTATTGCAGTGTTGGAGGAGAGAGAGTGGAGGGGATTATAAAATAAATCCACCATTACTCTGCGAGGCCTGATGGAGTTGCTGTGGTGGCTTACAAAGAATTGCGCTGCACTCCATGCTTTCGGCAGAGTCATTGAGGATTAACACTGTTGAGCAGACGTGGTCTCTATCAGATGGGCTTTGTTTACTGTTTATGACCCCAGCAACCATGCTGTCTAAATAATAAACTTTATAATTTATTTATTTCCATTTGTTAAAAAAAAAAATGCAAAATGCGTCCCTTTTGATTCACATGTTAGGTATGTTTTTGCAGCTATTTTCAACACCTTTTGATAGAACCTCACCATACATATCATGAAGTTAAAACAACTTTATTTTTGTGATATGCTTGCTTTCCTTTTATACCTTGGGGTCAAGGTCACAGACAAAGTTTCATTAAGGTTTTGGTAAAGTTTGTTCATTTGCTAATATTTCCTGAAGTTCTTGATAGCATCATATCCTACTTGGGATTATGAAGCTAAGTAAATTCATCCAGCAGCATGTGCTCTTTTCCCTTATATTCTGTATCAAGGTTACAGTCGAAAAAAATTTCCATGAGGTTTAGGTTACAGGTTTTCATTTTCAGAAATTTCCTAAACCCAATGATGCAGTTTCTAAATATTTTGGATGAATTGTTTCTGACCTGACACAGTTCATTCTGCAACATAGTTACTTATCTTTTGACATTGATGTGTTGGTGATATGTTTTAAAGCAATGGTTTGACCATGAGTTGAACAGGCAGACCCTAACGTTTTGTTTTCTCTTCCTGTTTAATACATTGTTTTAATTTAAACTTGCTTCCAACTTTTCATTATTTCAGTGAGTAATATAGAGCTTTTCCAGTCAGAATAAGACCAAGGAATGTCATCCCCATCAAACATGCCCCAGACCCAGGCAACTAACAATGCTGCTATATCTGGATCCCCTAATTCATCACACAGATTCCTTTTACCAAGTCCAATACCAACTCGGAGAGATAGAACATACTCAGCGTAAGATTTCCTGCAATTTACTAACCATTATATATAGGATTTTGAGTAAATGGCATAGTCCCAGAGCTACAGGTACATTATGCTTGGGCAGGTCTGAGTTAATGTTGCTTGCATTTATGCATGGATAAAAATGGTAGCAGTGTCTTTTAAAAGAGATGGCATACAGTGTTTGTATGATCTATGAAGTATAGATGAGATACAGGCACAGTATAGCTCAGTCTGTTTATTCTTCACACTTTGTAGTGGGGTGGAGAGAGTAGAGGATTAAAAAGAAAAAATCTCCATCTCTCTGCACATCCTGCTGGAATTGTGATGACATCTTGTGGAGAATAAGTCTGCACACCATGTTTTCATGCAGTCACATCTAATAACCACCACTGAGTGGATGTGGTCTTGATAAAACAGGAGTGGTTTATTGTTTATTAATCTACAAGCATGCTTGAAAGAGGTTCACAGAGAGAGAGAGAGGCAGCAATATATCTACATCATTATTCTCTTTTTGGGAACAGTTTGCATGCATTTTGATACTTAAAAACATTCAGTTAATTATAAACATTTTGTAGTTCTAATGTATGGTACATAATGCCAAATCAAATTTTAGATCCTATTAACATAATGACAGTGTATTGCAAACTGTATTAATGCTACATTTTGTGCAGTGAATCAATTGTTTTCACTGCTACTTTGTTGGAATCTACAGATGCATTCATGTCCTTTATTTATTTTGCAGTTTGCAAAATGTACTTTTTTAATGATCATATGAAAGACTGATATTGTACTCTCTACAGAAAAGAACAATAAGCATTGAACAAATCAGTAACAGAATCAGATCCCATACCTGACTGAAGTGAAACAAAAAAAGTTCTGAGGGTTACCACATGCATGAGTTCTCATTAATATAATGTTACACAGGTGATTAAAACTTGAGAAAGCATAGTTCTAGTGGTTGCTACATGAACATACAAAAACAAACATTGTTGCTAAAAGCTAACTGACCATGTACATTTCCAGAAATTTAAAGATGATGATGAACTTAAGTTCATTCTCATACTGAATTTCTATATGTTGTAAAGAAAAGACGTGTTCATGCACTTTATAACAGAACTGTGTATGGGCTTGGGCACTACATACATGCATGTTCATCTGAGATATGTGTGTGAGAGAGAGAGAGCATTATTAAGATTTTGTATCTTTATTTTAGTTAAAACTAATAGTTTGTATTAACTATCAAAATAGTGGGGTTTTTCATTAGTGGTAACAAAAAGTCATCCTAGATACATGTAGATTCACACATACACTTTTTGAAGATGGATGCTTATGTGAAACTAATGGCCTAGTACAACTGAAACCATCAACATTGTTTGTTTTCTTTGCCATGGATATGTTAATTTCATGTGCGAACTGATAACTAAAAGCACAACAGCAATTCTTCTGCAGATTTGTTTGGTATGCCATTATGTTGACTGTAAACATTGTATTGGGGTGGGGGGTTTAAGTGAATATTTTTTTTACTGTTGATGTATCGGGGTGGGGGGTTTAAGTGAATATTTTTTTTACTGTTGATGTATCGGGATGGGGGGTTTAAGTGAATATTTTTTTTACTGTTGAGCATTTTACTGAATCATACTGTACAACCCATTGGCTGATTCTTGTTAAAGAAAAAAATTAGTGATAGAAAGAACTTGTAAACTAATCAAAACAGTGTCACATTTTTACATTTATCTGTTTATTATCTTCCATCCTGTGCATCTGCCAGATCACCTTAGTAAAGATTATTTGTGAAAGAGGAGACTAGTTGTTTAAATTGGACAATTGTCTTATTCCAGACTAATTATAAAGCTGCAATTTGCCCTTTTGTTATTAACAATGAGACCAAGAGCACTTGATCATTTGTCTACCTTTCTGTAGAGCTGCCTTTTATCAAAATTTTAACTTCTGCTGTTTACAATTTAAGTCACATTACCAACAGAAATTATAAGTAACTCATGATACTAAGTCTCAAAACTAACCTAAACTGGGATAAACATGTTACATATTGACAAGGGTTATCATCAAAAGATCACATCAGTTTTAGCAGTTGATCACTGCCAGGATTTCTGTAGAACATTGACTGAAGGTATGTCTCTATTAGGAAGAGACCATTTATTTTTCTAAAGGGGATTGTTAAACGCTTGAAAACAATTGTCTTAGTGTGATCTACGGTATAAAAAGAATTCTACGTTTTACAGAATTTTAATGCTTACATTTTATATTTGATAATGTTGTGCTTGAATATGCTTATTTTGGAAGCGTTTATCTTCCTACATTGTTT
The DNA here is from genome assembly GCA_016617855.1 of Megalonaias nervosa. NCBI lineage: Eukaryota > Metazoa > Mollusca > Bivalvia > Unionida > Unionidae > Megalonaias > Megalonaias nervosa. The sequence goes on from JAECUM010029874.1 coordinate 11,491, forward strand.
TGGCATTCATTTTTACATTTTTCAAACATTTGTTTGTATTACATAGTCACTTGTGTGTTAATAGATCAGAGAGAGCTCTTGAGGGACCAACTTATAAAGGAGTGGTGAAGGCATTCTGTCGACAGAGAGGGCATGGCTTTATTGTTGAAGAAGTTTCCAGGGAGAACCTTTTTGTGCATATCTCAGAGTAAGCATAGAGCATTCAATTGGTTACCTTGAAATAATAGTTTTGATAAATGGGAAAAGCTGTATAATCATTTAATAATGAGAGAGCAAACTGTAAATGACAAGTAGTTGCCCTACTAACAGCTGCCTCGCTTGGCGCTCACCATTAAGAGATTAGTGTTAGGACTGGTCGGCCTGGTGTCAGGATAATGTGACTGGGTGGGACACAATGCTACATGTCTGCGGCATGATGCCCCAGTGCTAGACATCACTATTAACTGCCACAATGCAGACATCGTAGAGATATGTCTGAAAAGTTGTTAAAGCTACATTAAAAATCCAAATCACACACACACACAAGTAGTTGCCCAGAAATTAGTTTTTATAAACTTAAAAATGGAAATAATGTGAATGTGGTCCAGCCTATAATTATTATGTAAGCATGAAAGAACAGCAATCTGATTAAAATCAGATCTCCACTGTCTTATGTGAAGATCTGACAGCAACCACTTAGGGGTCATGTTCTGGTGACCATTGAGTTAGCCAGTGGAAATGCAGCTTTCAGAAATTTGATGGAGTACCAAATCATTCAGCCATATTGATGCTATTTATTCAGCCATACTGCACAGTCTCCCAAACATGAAGGTATAAGACTTCATCAGATTGACTGATAAAATTAGCAATTATGATAATAACATCATTCACCAGAACATGACCCTTGAACAATTACTGTCAGATCTTCATGTAGGACAGTGAAGATTGATTTTAGTCAGAATGGACAGAACAGTTCATATGGATAAATGATTTATTTTCAATTAAATGTATCTACTTTGTCAAGTTTATGTTTTATTTATGCGACTTAGTCAATTTCAATATACGTTGTAGATAAATCCAAAAGTTATTGACAATATTTGTATTACAGCATGTACATTTATGAACCAGTATTAACAGATACGAATAGATGAAATGAAATTATGCGCAGATGGTAAAACTTGAAAGAAAGAGAACAAGGGTGCATATAATATGAAATTACAACGCTTGCAGATGTCCAATACAGCCACAGCTACATAATAGTAGACAAATTATCCTTCAAGTACCCAAGGGTTGATCCAGTAAAATATATGTCCCCCTTGGAAATGGCACTTTTTAAGAAACCTTCTGTAGGAGGTTTTATTTCAAGCTTTTTTTATTCTGACAGTGGAGGGTTGGTTGAGAAAATTACTTTATGGTGTGGGTTATGTCAAACAATTCAGAAATCACAATTGTGGATGTCTGAAAAAATGATAATTTATTTAAAATCACATCTAACCTCCTCTGTAGTCTAATTTGTGGCAAATCAACATACAAGGGAGAGAACTTGAAAAGGTGTGCAGTTAAATAAAATATTGTGAACTAAACTACTGCAGAGATGAATTAAATCAATTATCACCATCCATTCTAGTAAATACCTCATTTCTGGTCCATTCATGTTCATTTCATTGATTTAGTCAACCAGAACAGTATAGGGGAAAAAAAATTAGCAAAATTTAGAGATCAGAAAATCTATTGGCAGTTTATAATTATGCTTCTGCCTGACAGACTTGATAATTTGATTTCTTGGTTTATTGATTCTTGCAGTTACTCAATCCAAATCCTTCAATTGAAAATCTTGTTGTTTTACAAATATTTATTAGACTATGCACATTTCAAGATAGGGCTAAATATGGCTGAAAAACTTATTTTCTTACAAGAAATTGTATAGTGTACAAGGTGGCAGAAATAATGCAACATCACTTTCACATTCATCAATTTTTTCCTGACAAATCCTGTAATATTTGTTTACAAATACATTTATTAGATACGCACACAAAAAATAAACAGCATCTGAAAGTACATTTAAAGCAGTACAAGATTTAACTGTCATGCAAATCAAAAGCAGCATGCTTCATGTCAAAGAAATTTAAGCAAAACATTAGCAATCGCTGACCTTTATTGCTCATTCAAGTGACTATGGTTAAACTTTGCGTTTAGCTCAAGTTTTGTAGGTCAGAGTTTCTTATTAGGTCATTTTCTCTGACTCTTTGTATAGTCACATAAATTGGTTTTTAGATGCCTCTGGTAAGTAGTGAAATTTTAATTAAAATTAGGTCTCCATGACTTTAATTTCACAGTCTAGTGATTTTGGTTAATATTTGCATTTTTGGTCATTTTTTCAAGGTACCATTGCCTATAGAGTCACATTACATGATATGTGATTGCATCATGAAGTGTACTAAGTAAATATTAGGTCAATGTAAAGTTTATTTTACATTAGGTCAGTGTGAATTTTATTTCACAATCCATTTATATTGGTAAACCTTTGCCTTGATCTCTGTTTCACTAGGTTAGGGTTTGAATACAAGTCACTTTCTTAGATCTATTACATGCAGAGTCACATTAGTTGGTAATCAGATTCAGGTTGTGGAGTATCTTGGTATGTCATGGTGTCATGAGTACAACAGCCATCAGTGAAAAGTATGTCACTGTGACATATATTCAAGAGTCCTGTGATATTGGTTAGCCGATGTATTTACATTGTTTCCTATGGGGGGGTGGCTGAGTGGTCTAAAGTGCTCTTCGTTACAGATCACTGCCATCTCACCTCTGTCTGCGTGGATTCGGCCAGTGTGGGTATGTGAGAAAGTTTGCCAGTAGCTTCTTGTGGGCCAGTGGTTCTTTCAGGGATTTTCCTGGGTTCTTCCTCCACCATTAATACTGGCCACCATGTAAAGCCTATCATGTGCTGAAAAATGGCGTTAAACCTGTTATGTATATGTAATTTTATTACTTGTGTGTTAGTTTTAAATTTTTATTTTATTTTTATTTCATTGCATGTCACTGGATTTGATATTTTTCCAGAAAATTCAGTTCAGTTCAGTCCTGTTAAACCTGATAAATATGCAGTTCGTAGAAACATTGCTACATTGTATTTTTAGCTGACCTAGTTCCTGACCTTGATTCAGAATTGGTAAACACAGAGTGAAAATCATTGGTCGTAATCGAGGTCATACTTGGCTTGCGTGTCAGCTCTGTTGTAAACAACTTTTTATATTTTTATTATTATTGAATCTTATAGAAAGATTCGTTCAGTAGAATCAAATTCATCCATGGTGTACATGTCTGTTGGCCTATGGTCTTACTGCGCCATTCAGACTAAGTGACCACGTGACCCCGTTACGTGATATAAAATTGCGTTTAAAACTAATGTTTTATAGTGATTTAATTTAGTTGTAAATTGATACCTTCGGAGCTCAAAGGTATTTTGTGTTGTGACTAGTTTGAGTTAAGTTTTCCAGTTTTCTGAATTAGTAATTAATTTCTCGGGAAAACATACATAAGTGCTCTTCTTCATCAGAATTCTTGGACAAAGGCATTTATTGGAAATTATTCGGAATTCTAAAGCCAGAATATTATTCTTGATTCATAAAATTCAACAAGGAACTGTTGACACAACAGCACAAAACAGGATATAGAAGACGTCATTGCCTTCCACCTTGGAACTTCATCGGGATTCGAACTTTGATTCATTTAGAACTTTTAGGGATAGGACTTATATTTTTAAATTGTAGGATTAACTTTTGGATTAGATTCACAGACTGTAAGGCCTTTTTCATATTTTTACCTTGTTTTCTAGGGAAATAAATTATTTTTGTTAAATTTTACAAAGCCTGTTGGCTTCACTCTTTTCTTTGTTACTACGAGCCTAGACACATAACAAACCCTATAACAACAACAACAACAACAACAATCCCCTAGGGGTGCAAGATTGAGTCAAAAACCCCATGGTGTTAGAACTGGGGGGTCAGGTTGAGTATACAGCAAACCTTGGTGTAAGAATTGGGAATAAAGAGAAAAATTTGGTAGTCTCTGATACACAAATGAGGATAAAGAAGAACAGTGATTTAGCCCATTTTCACAAGCACTATTAGCCTGGTCATTTTTCAGACTCTCTCATAGTCTCATAAAATGATATTGTACATATGTGAATCAGTGGTTCAGAGGAAGCTAAAAATCTTCAAAAATTGGTACCCATTGAATAAAAGGTAAATTATCATTTTGTAGTTTTCAAAACAGTGAAACTGATATTAGTAGTTTTCTTCTTTTCAGTGTTTGGCCATATTTTAATAATAATAATAATGAGGACTTTGTATAGCGCCAATCTTTAGAAGCTCTAAGCGCTTTTCAACATTTGACAACACTTAAAAAATATGTATAAGGATATGATTACAAAAATAAAAACAAACACCATGAAATTAGAAAACAGAAAACATGTTCTAAAATATTTAAGGTAAGGAAACATTATTAGGTCTTTAAGTCTGTTCTTGCAGTTGAAATAGGTGAGTTTTAAGAGCGCTCTTGAATGAGATCACTGTGTCTTTGTGTCTAAGTTCAGTGGGCAATTTGTTCCATGTTGCCGGGCCCTGGTATGCAAAAGAACGTTGTCCATATGATTTCATTTTCATAGTGGGAATAATGAGAATACGAGTGTCAGAAGAGGAGCATAAGTATCTTGCTGGTGTGTACACATGGGTGAGGTCAGATAGGTATGTTGGACTGGAGCCTGTCAGTGAAACGTAGCACAGAGAACAAATTTTGTGTTTAATTCTGGATCGAATGGATAGCCAGTGTAGGGTACAGAGCAGGAGGGATGCGTGCTCTGATCGTGGTACTCTAAGGATGATTCGATAAGATTTGTTTTGAACTTTTTGAAGTTTCTGGAGTAGATATTGAGACAAACCATACAGAATTGAGTTACAATAGTCCGGTCTTGAAAGTACTGAGGAACACACAAGTGTTTTAGTGGCATCAACTGAAAGATACTTGCAAATGGAGCCGATGCGTCTCAGCTCAAGATATGCAGCCTTGCATATGTTCAAGACATGTTGGTGCAATGAGAGAGTACTGTCGAGAGTAACACCTAGGTTTCGTACTGACTGTGTGAATTTGATGTTGGTGTTGCTGATATTTATTGTCTGAGGTAAAGGATGTGAATGAGGAAGTCTTTGTGTTGTAATCAGAATGGCTTCAGTTTTGTCATCATTCATCTGCAGCTTGTTACATGTCATCCATGATTTCACATCAGAAATGCACCTCTCTACACCTTGGATGGTAGCTTCAACTTCAGTTGTGTGGCTAGATTTGTATATTTTGGTGTCATCAGCATACAATTGGTGAGACACTGGATGATGATCTATGACACTTGAGAGTGGCTGAGTGTATAGAATGAAGAGAACATGTCCAAGAACAGACCCCAGTGGAATACCACAACATAGATCAACTGGGCTGGAGTGTTTTCCATTTGCAGACACAATTTGTGTCCTGTTGAGCAAGTAGGACTTGAACCATAGTAAGGCTGTATCGTGAATGCCAAATACATGCTGGAGACAGTGAAGTAATATATCATGGTCTATTGTATCAAATGCTGCAGACAAGTTAAGGAGAGTGAGGACTGTAATCTTTCTGCTATCCAAAGCAGAGAAAAGGTCATTAACTATTTTCAGAAGAGTAGTTTCAGTACTGTGGCAAGGGCAATATGCAGACTGTACATTGCTAAAAAGACTGTTTGAATTCAGATGAGATACAAGTTGGGATAGAACAACTTTTTCAAAGATTTTTGACATGAATGGGAGATTAGAAACAAATAAAAAAGAAACAAGCATGAAACACTAATATTTTCAGGACCCCAGCAGATCACTTTGCAATTCAGACCATGTTTATTAAATCTTATCAGCAATGCATCTGTTTATAGTGATTGGCAATCATCGTGTATGTATTTTTATGTGATCTTATTGGAGAAATTGTATGATGATGTACCACCTGAAATAAAATCCTAGACATTTTTAGGGAATGCAGTTTATATAAAAAATTGTGACCATATGTTTTCTGGGTTTTAAGTGTGTTAATGTTATCTTTTATATTATTTACATTTTTCAGAATTTTAATATCGTTGCATTTATGTTTAATATTGTACTTCCTGCTTACATTTATCTGGAATGGCTTATCTTATCTTCCTAAAGTTTTTGTGCAATTCTTCAGTTTTAACTTTTTCAGAGTTTGCCTTTTGTTTTGCGTCATATAGCCACTATTATGCTGATGTGCTGTAAAATAGATCTACATGCTTTATTTTCAGTGTTGAAGGAGAGTATGTGCCCAAGGAAGGTGATGAGGTCACATTTAAAAAAGTTTTGATTCCCCCAAAGAATGAGAAGTACCAGGCTTGTCATGTGAAGATCACACACCTGGCACCAGGCGTCAGCCATGAAACATGGGATTCGCCAGCTAGCAGCCCCAGGAGCTAGGCCCCACCAACAACTCCTAGCTTGTAATTTATTTTCATATGTTTGGAAATTCATATTTTTGTGTCTCCCATTAAGGATAAATCTTGACACAAAGCGCTTTTTTAGTGTGTCTCCATCAGTGGTGGTGTTGACGTCAGTGATGGTGTTGACATCAGTGATAATATCATTACAGTTAAGAAGAGTGTATGTAAACTGTTTTGTTCTTATTTTTTTCTTCAGATAGCATTTTGAATTGAACCTCATAGTGGATCTTATAAAATATTCATGTGACCACCCTTAAAAAAAGAGGTAAAAATTACTGTTTTCATTGATACTCCTGACAGTGCTTACTGCTTGTTTCTCCATCCTTGTAAACACCATAATCCATTTAACTGATAAAGGTAAAAAGCACTTGTATTGTTACAGCTATTCACATATTATCTTTTGTTTGATCAATGAAAGTTTTGATCACTTGATACCATTTCTTTTTGCTGCTTCTTTATTGTTATGTTTTTTGTATAATTAGATTCAAAAGTTACCTTTTAATTCTTACCTGAATGATATGGGCCCCAAATGGCTGTGTGGTCTAAAGTGGTCCCCTTTACTGATCACTTCCATTTAACCTCTCCATGTGTGTTCAAGTCTTTGGTTTGGCCAGTGTGGTTATGTGAGAAAGCTTGCCAGTAGTTTCCATGGGTCAGTTGTTCTTCCCGGAATTTTTTCAGGTTCCTCCTCTACCAGATATACTGGCCGCTATGTATAACTCATACCTGCTAACCCTTACAGATGGCCTTAAGTCTTCTGGAAATGACCCTTAAAATACAGACTTATGGAATAATACCGAAAGTTATGGAAATATGATTGTTGTGGTAAAATCCAGATACTGGCTTGTTCGTGTTTAATTTGGATCCTGGTTTCATATTAAAATCAACAGATTTGGCCAGGGAACTAGACTAACTGTATAAGAGTAGCTCAGACACTTTAAACTGCACATATCTTTTTCATGCAAAACGTCTGCATGATCAAACTGTTGCTTATAGGATTTTAACGTGTTTTAACAAACAATACACATTCAGAACATAATGGACAGCCAAGCCCTTCTTAAAAAAGTTTAAATAGTTAGCATGGAAGAATAAAATGAAATATTTAGAACTCTGGCAAAAGGCAAGAAGGGCAACAATTACATTTATTGGACATCCCATGCTGATTTTAGTATGTCTTGTCATGGGAGAGTTGATTGCCATCACCACATGAAAAGAAAAGTTGAGAGATATATGAAGAAGAAGCCATTGAGCTCCAAAGGGTTTGGAACTGCAGTTTGTGAAACTGTACTGGAGGTCATTAAGGTCTAAGTGTACTTTGCAAACATTTTAGTTGAATTTAATGTCGCTTCACCTGTCTCTGATTATACTTCTGAACTTTTGAAATGCATGTTTTCCAAATTTACATTATCAATCACTACATGATAATTTATTACACTTTACTGAAACTTTATATGACTAACAGAAGAAATGTTTTGTTTGGGTTGTCAGGTCCAGTAACCTATCATGAGCTGAAAAATAGTGTTAAAACCAATAAAATCTATCTGAATGATAAATTGCAAATATGTATGTGGACAACTTTATGTAATATGTGACCTTTTCAAGGGAACTAACTCTTAAAAGGTGATGCCAGCTCAGACTACTCATATCACTCTTAAATCTTACTATTTTTGATTCCTATTTCCTTGATGCATTAATTGGGTGCTCTCTGTTTACAAGGACAGTAGAGGGAATGATATATAATTTGAGAGGCATGAATTATAAGAACCATTTTATACTATTTCTGAAGGACTGTTGCCTCAATGCTTTTGTTAGGTGCAGCATGAGGATGGAGTCTTGATGCTTTGTTAGGTCCTGCATGAAGAGGGAGCCTTGATGCCATATGAAAAGAATTCTTTTTTTGGCCTTTGTCAGCATTGATATTACTACCAGACTTGGATTCAGTTACTTTTGTCAGTTACAATTACAATTATGATGTGTCAGTTAGAATTATAGTTTCAGTTACTTGAAGTGTTCAGTGACAATTATAATTACAATTATTTTTGTCAGTTACAAATAGAATTACTTTTTCCCCATAATTAGACAAAAAAGACAACTAATTTTGGTTTGAGTATTGTATGCATCTGCTATATCAAAAACATTCATTATAAGCAAATGTAAATATATTGACATGAAAATGATTATATTTGACATAAATTATAAGAAATATTTGATAATGAGTACAAATACACAAACTAGTTTCATAAAATGTTGATGATAATTTTCTTATCTAAGGAAATAGCCTTATTGCTTATTCAATATTAATTCCAATATTATTAGCCTAACACCTGGTAGTTAAGATAAATATGTATATTTTATTCAATTTTTTTTAATTTGGAATTAAAAAATACATTTATCTTTGCTTTTGTAATTGTTATTGAGCAATTATGCCAATATAGAGCTTCAATTATAATTACAGTTACATCATATTGGTGATGCTCAGTTATAATTACAATTATGAATACAGTATAATTGTAATTAATTACTTGAGTATAACAATTACACTGTAATTGAACCCAAGTCTGCTTATTATATATTTTTCATCAAGTAGAAGCATGTAAATGTAGGTTATTCATTTTATCAACTCTTAACATGAAGAAATATGCCATTTCTATAAATCTGAGTTTGCAAAACACGATAATGTACAGAAAAAGATGAATTTTCCAAGGGCCCTTTGTTATTTAAGGATGGTATTGAGGTTGTATTATTCTCCAAAGATTTAGTTATTGAAGGTAGTTAGAAAACATCCCCCCCCCCCCCCGCAAAGAGTAAAGTAGTAATTAGTAGTCTAAGTTGAATGGATACGGTAAGGACTTCTCATTAATAGAAAAACTAGTACAGGAAAAGAAAGGAATCATTAAACTGTGCAGCAACAACCAATGTACTTCCAGAACAGGAAAAATATATGATTTGTGTGATTAAAGAAATGAAACTTGCAAATGCTGCTAGTCAGCAGTGTCACACAGCCAACTGTGGTAATAATTTCTTCTTCCCCTCTCTCCCCTACAATTTAAAACTGAATCAGTAACAATTATATTATATTCTAAATGCATTGGGTTTAGAATACAATGTATCACTGTTTGAACGTATTTTGAAGAGAAACCTGCATCTACTAAAATTACTACTAAATTTGTACATTTTATATTAATAATGACCATGTTACATATTAGTCAAATTGCAGTTTTTAGATGCGGAAAAGAATTCAGTTTGGTTTTGTATATGAATCCTTGATGTGGACTACATGTTATTATCCATGTGGACAACGAGCACTTAACCACCATGTGGTATTTGACAGTTCATTACAATCATTTTGTTGATGTCAGTTGTTGTCGAATCCTAATAATAGATAATTTGTATTTTAAGTTCCATATATACTCGCTTATAAGACAAGTCTAACTGCCAACTGCATAGACCCAGATCTGCCATCGCATAATGCGCCAGCAGATCTGGGTCATTGCAGTTTGTAAGGAGTAATCAGTGGAACAAACAAAATAGACTCTGATCCACAGGTGCATTATGCTATGGCAGATTAAGATCTTTGTTTGCAGTTTGATTTGTCTCACAAGTGAGTATATACGATATCAGTTTTGATGAATGAAACTTCAGGCACACTGTATTGGATGCCACTCTTTGAAGACTGAAATATAGTTTGTGAAAATGGTTTAAGTTGTTACCTAATGAGGCTTCAGTTTGATGTTAAGATAATCATGACTATTTTTATATTGGCATTTTTTTTATATTGTATATTTTATATTGCATATAGAGGCAGAGGTATACAATCATCATCATTTTTGTCTGTCTATCCATCCTTCCATCCAGCACTTAAAAATGCAGCTAGTGCACTTGTGACAGAACAGAGCTTGTACTTCAAATCAGGAAGATTTTCATCGAACTGATTTTTGGTATGCACATGGTCAAAACTGACAACTGTTGAGCAAATTTATTTTTATGTATTCAAAAATATGTACATAATCTCATCATACCATCATTTTACAGTAACTTGTTGCCTTTTATGCTCTCCATGTCACTAGCATATTTAATATTTCTTGGTAGATCATTGCCTGGATTACCTTTGTGTCAGTCCTCATTATTATTGATCTCGACGCTTAGGAGATGATGTATTGTTAGTATCCTTACTAGATCCAGGTTTCCTCTGGTGTCAGCCTGAATTTTCTTCAGAATGGAAAATGTCCTTTCAGTTTCTGCATTGGAATGTGGCAATGCTAGTACAAAGCTACCAGGACCACCAAGCTGTTTAAATTGTTTCCTGCCTGTGTGTAGATTTAGGTTGCGGACTTCCTACCACATCTGCCCATGATTGGTGCTTTATGGGTAGAATTTATGCAGTACTTCTTAAAATCGACTTTACAGGAATGGTCGACTGCTTATTGATATCCATTTGAACTTGATTCCAACCACTGAAATTGCTGTTTTCATTCATTATTGAATTTTGTGTCATATTTCGTTGTTTAGTATTCGGCATTTTAGTATTTGGAGACGACACAATCTTAGATATCTGAACAAACCCTAAATACCAAAGTCATCTGAACTCTTTTGCCATTACTAATCCAACCATAACCCATTAACGTTTTTAGTTCTTTCAGAATTACTTTTGATCACACATAGTATAATCCATCTCCACAAAATTAAAGTTTAAGACTGAATCCAAACCAATCCTGCCAAAAATTCCAAGTAGAGTGCATTTGGGGGTATTTTGACATCTAAGCTATTTTTATGTTTTGTCAGCACATACTTGTGATAAATGAGTGGTGACAAATTTTGTAGTAGCTGTCAGAGGTCCCATTTGCTTTCGGAAGTGTTTGTAATGTTTATCAACATTGATTATCTGATTTTTCACCCATTGAATTTATCCTGTAGGCATGTCAGATAGGACAGTTTTGCATGAAACAAGGCATTATGTTAGATAACATAGGACACTTGTAGTATTTTTTAAACATTGAGAACATAAATGACAATGAATTGATTTGATAATCAGTAGAGTTAGTTACATCTATTCAGTTATTAAGCTGTAGTGTTCCTTTTTGCTTTGTAGTAGCGTAGATCCGAGTATATACTTGTGTATATCATTGTTTTGTTTCTTCTCAGACCTCTGTACATCATTTAAAATTCATTGAACAAAGGGTGTTGTAACAAAGGCTTATTTGTTTGTACAAAATCTTGACTAAATATAGAGAATTAATTAAATAATGCATAACATATTTCACTCTTTGCAGTAAAATCCTATATTGCATTGTTTTTTAGGTACTATTGTGTGCTTCTAATAGTTTTGCATTCAACTTCTATGTTAATGTTTGAGAGGAGGTGAATGTTTAAATTTCTTTTTTTGTGAATTCAGACCCCTAAATGCTTGTTTTAATACTTGCTATTTAATGATGCTGTTATCAACACCTTGCTTTATCTATCAGGTGATTTGTGAGTATGATGTAGTTAGTGGGTATCAAAATTAAATGCATTGAGATGGTTGGTTATATATTTACTCATTGCATATTAGCACATGCATAATAACATACACACCTATCTAGTTACCCATTAACCGTAGAGATGGGATGGTGAATTTTCCAGTGATCTAAGGCAGATGGTGCATAGACAGGATGAGGAAACATGTTTAATGTGCACAACAGCAAGCATTTGACAACCAGAATGTGTCATGATTCATTAGCAAGTTTTCTTTTTCCCCTGCTGGACCAAGGAGACCTGACCCAACTCTGTTGCTAATTGCTTTATGCTGTTTGAGCTCTTTAGTAATCCAATCTTTATCCATTAACATCTCTATCTTTCCTGAATTACAACTAATACACATACTATAATCCAGTGACTACTTTCATGTTATTGTTTGTTAAATAGTAATTAAAGTGTCATGTTTTAAGAATAAACCAGTTTTCAATCACATGATTGCAGGAAGTATTTACTCTTTTTTGAAGCTAGGTGTGAAAAAAAACCCAGAAAAATATCTGTTCCAGAATTTTTTAAATAACAATTTTGAGTATGTTGGCGATTTCAATGAGTGGTGGGTTTGGACAAGAGATGCCCTCCTCTCAGGAGGAAAACCCTCTCAGCCATGAGGTTTAGATATGTGAAATAGTCTCACAGCTTTTGATTGATAGGTATTACAGTTATTACCAGAAGATGCACGTGGAGATAAATCAGTTTGTTAATGTAGTTTTTGGTAGAGCTATTGCCATATTTTGCTTATAGCTTAATGCAGTGTATGACACAAGCTTATTAATGGATTTAATCCCCCTTTTTTATGGATATCTTAGTAAGTTGGTACATATTGTCATTATCTAAAGATGACAAATCTTTGTGACTCCTTGAATTTTATAAGAGTTGTTGTCCTTTTTTACCTTGTAGATGGTGCAGTGTTTGACAGAATGTTCTGAATGCAACTACTCATGCAGTTTTGAGTGAATAGCTTTGAAACTTTTTAAATATTATTGTCATTGTCGGAGACATGCATGTGGATAAATCATTTCACTTGAACTTTTTTCAGAAGAGTTCCACATTTTTTTGGACTATAGATTTATCTTGGGGTATGGGTGGGATGTGAAAAAGGTAGGGATATATTTATGTGAGCAATTGATCATCTTTCATCTAGTTGTAATTGTAATATCTATATGAAAAAGTTTGCTACATCAGTGCCACCACTGACCATAAAATTGAAAGAACTTTGATGATAGGTTTACAAATGGTTTTCAATATGAGAATGTATTGAAAAAATTAATGTGGCAACATCCCAGTGACATAAATTCTTATTAATATATATCTAAAATTATTTTTCTATACTGTTTAAGAGTTTTCAATAATTTGCTTCTATTAATACAGTGTGTGCAAGTCTTTTGTAATCTAGATTGGTGCATGAATGTAGACTCTTGGTATATCAAGTAAAAACACCTTACAAATCTGAGAGTAGAATTTAATGAATACCTTTCCATTTTTATGCATATCAGTATGTATAATTTTACAGCCATGCTTAAAACAATTTTGTTTCTACAGTTTTTATCATTATACTGTACTTTACCATAGCTTATTATCTTATTTACAGTATACTTTACATTTATCCATTGCTTGTAAATTGCAGAAAATGTTTTCATTTTATAAGCTAACTGTTCTTTATCATGATGGTTCTAGCTCACCTCTGTGAAATAGCATCAGTTTCAGTGTCATATAGAAAACCATCTACATATGCTCATTTTCACTGCATCTCAGTAGTTTGGAGTTTGTTTGATAACACTTACCACCTAAGGGGACTAACTTTGTTCATATGTGTACATTAGTTTTACATTTTTGGTCAAGTTTTTGTATTTACCTCAAGACCCAGTGGATATCATACCTTAGTGGTGATTGCCTTTTATGATCAGACCCCATATGGACTCTTAACTTGGTGAAGGTATGCATGTTAAAAATACTGCTCTCTTTCTTCATATGGGTGGGTCACCATGACCAATATTTCACACTTTACTGACTTGGATTAAATTTTTTGTTTTAAGTTTGTTTCTCAGGTACAGTTCATGCTAGAATCATCAAATCACATGACTCAGTACATGTTTGTTAGAACCACACCTTTGCAAAAAAATAAGGTCACTATGACCTACATTTCATGTTGTACTAGCTTAAATTAAGTTTTTGCATTTAACTGCAAATTCTGTGCATGTTGTGTTCATACTATCGTCTCTGTAGTCATGAAATTGCTGAAGGGATGCACCTCTGTGAGCACTTCACACTCACAACAAAAGTCGGTCATAGTGGGGCACACTTTTTGCATCACATACTTGGGTTAAATTTGGGATTTGATGCTCATTTCTCAGGCACATGTCAATCTACTGTCCTGAAATTGTTGATAATGTGCAGCTTTTAGTACCACATCCTTACACCAAAATAGAAGTCACTGTGACCTGTATTTCATGTTTTACTGGTTTTGGTTAAGTTTATGTTCAACTCATGACCACAAAGTTTTTGATATGCTATATGCATAGTATTCTACTCAGAATCCAAATCCTGACTTTAGTTAGTGGCTGCATGTTGATAAGTACTACATCCTTTTTCTTAAAGAGGTATCTGTGATCTTTATTTCATGCTTAAGTGACTTTGTTAAATTTGCATTTAGAGTTCATTTCATGGTGGTCTTTATGTGAGATTATGAAACTTGATCTGTTAGCACTACATTTTTACAATCAGAGAAGTCAATGTAACCTATATTTCTTTTTATGATTTCCAAACATGTTAAACATTTGTGTTTAGCACATGTCCACAGTGATTTTTGAATGATATAACCATCCTAACATTTGTTTAAAAAGGTATTACAAGAATGGACATGGTTTTCAAGTGATCTATTTGCTGTAGTGGCTGATCAAGGTACTTACTGATGCATGAACTGTGCTTATAATAGTGGCCAAACTGACTGTCACCAGAAGGGCACTCCAGATGACATCCATTAAATCAAATCTAGCTTTTTGGGGTTAGACAATTAACGTAGTATTTGAAGCAGATTTATGAACCATGAAACAAAAAATAAAATAATGTCAAGTTTTTTTTTTACCTCATTATAGTACCTCTGCTTTGATATTATAGAAATTTATGCTTTTTATTTATTGTTTATTATCTTTTATACCCAGTAATGATGGGAAATATTTTGCAGGTTCAGATCACTTTAGTCTGAATTTAATTTCTGCATTATAATTAATGTTTACACTGGCAGCTGGAGAGTACTGTAAGCTTCATAGAGGTGAGTTACATAAGCATTTTTTTTGATGTACCAATTAATAATAATAATATACTCAGTTATTACAAATATTTCCACTGATTAAACATTACAGTTTGAACATACTTCTCAAACATTTGTAACTCTTTTTATCCTGCATCTATTTTACCTCAGTCTTTTTCTTTGATGAGTATGTCTTTGAAATCGAAATGACTGACTTTGACTCCATCAGACATCATACATGGTCATAAAATGCATGTAATTTCTGTCAAGCATGATTTGACAAAAGATCAACAAACCAGTACAATGATTAAGTGACAGATTCAAATATACAACTAAAATTGGCCCCTGTGTCTGACTTTACTACAGTACAATGCTGATTATCTAGATGCCAGTTATCAAGATTGTTCACTCACAATGACTCATGCCCTGTACCCCAAAAATTTAAATTCCACATTGATAAAAATCACCTTCACTCAACACCCAGTCCCCTGAAAATTAAAATCCTACATTGATAAATATCCCTTACATAGATTCCCACCATATTGCCTTAAAATGTAAATACATTGAAACCTCTCAAAAGCGAACCTTTGGCATACTAGAATTCACGAGATTGAAGGGGGGGGGTGTATCCTGAGGTTTTCCCTATTTAATATCATTTTTTGGGGCAGTAAACTGAAACCCCTATACTCTGAAAACTGAAACAAATTTCAATCCCAGATTTTAAGTTGACACCAATAGAAACCCCATAAAACTAAAACCAGATGTCAGTTTTCTTAAGTTTCTAAGTTCCTGATATGCTGGACCAGATTATTTATGGTTAGCAAATACTGTAATAGACTTATTGGTGATTAATGACCCTAGAGCACACAATGGCAAACTGATAATTGACACACATGGCAACACAGATTAGGGGATCCAAAGTCTTTGTACAATAAAAAGGTAAATTATTTAATTTCTACATGATTGTAGATCAGCCATTTAGAAAGATTATTTACTTGCTTATTATCTAATTGTGATTGATGCTATTCATTTATATAAATGATCCATAGGATGTTGTTATGGACTTTCTATTTAAATCCCTATCTTATTAACCAGGCTTGTGACCTTGCTTTTAATGATTTGCCAACTGAGACCATCAAAGAAGTATTCGAAAAGTCAGATTCACTCTAATTGATTTTCAGAGGAGAAAAGGGGTCTGGGTCGCCAAGTGAGCTAAATTGTTCACCTTCACCCATCACTGCCATCTCACACATGTCCACATAGGTTTGAGTTTCAGTCTGGCTAATGTGGGTGTGTGAGAAAAGCTGCCCATGGGTCATTGTTCCTTATTTTACCAGGTTTTTCCTCCACCAGTTACACTGGCTGCCATGTGTAGCCTGTCTTGCACTGAGAAATGGTATTAAACCCCCAAAAAACAACAACAGAGGAGAAAAATCACTACATGTATTTAAGTAGCTATGACTGTCCTTTGTCTTCACTTGAATGTCGAGATGTCAGAATAGCCAGCTAAGTGTTGTACAGTTAAACTATCTTTACAGAATAAAATTTGATTAGAGTACAAACCTTGGAGAAGAATTTGTCATAGGAACATTATGAACTTTACTTTGTATTTAAACATTATAGATTGTTGTTGTTGTTGTTGTTATAGGGTTTAATGCCATTTTTCAGCACAAGATAGGCTATACATGGTGGCCAGTATAAATGGTGGAGGAAGAACCCGGGAAAACCATGGAAAGAACCACTGACCCATGAGAAGCTACTGGCAGGCTTTCTCACATACCCACATTGGCCAAGCCCGAGACTCAAACCCACGCAGACAGAGGTGAGATGGCAGTGATCCATAATGGTGAGCGCTTTAGACCACTCGGCCACTCAGGGCCCCAACATTATAGATTATGATTAATAATTCTAATGGACAGTTAAGTCATAAACATATCTGGCTCCTTCAATGTTTCTTGAGATGAATACTGTATTTCTTTGTGGAATAACTGTATGTGCTTATATGATGGATATGATTTTTGGAAGCAACATACCTTGTTGAGCCAAGTTTTCATTACATGTTTAAAAAAGCTTTCTTATTTAATGGACTATTACACACAGATACACAGATGTTATCTCATTATAACATTGTTTCACTCTCAAGTCACATAAGCACTGTGAAACTCTCAATAAAGTGAAAATGTCTCAAAACTGAACATGAAATTTGGACCCAAAGTTATAAGGTTTTGATACGTTTCACTGGTACTTGCATCAATAAAAGTCCATTATCTGGAAAATCATTTTTCCAGACAAAATTGGCTAATCATGGGTACAAATAATAGGCATTTTGTTGTGTCTTGGTTTTTAATACTTCTTACTTATGTTTTCAGTTATGAGTGGACCATAATAATATTTGATGTTATTTTACTTAAATCGTGTTTGTGTTCATCCCAAACAGTGTTCTGATTAAATGTTATTATTTACATTGATTTATTGGTTCTCCATTATCATATGTTCCCATCCTTGCTTTTTAAAAATCAAACATAGCTACATAGCTTCATGGCTCTACTAATTACAGCTTATGAAAGGATACTTTTAGGCAGTTCGCATTTAATTTTTGAAGAGAGTGATTTAAAATTTGTGTTGGAGACATCCTGATTTTAAGTTGACCTACTTTCACTGTGGGGTCCCTGGTGGCCTAACATGCTTACCTGTACAGATCACTCATATCTCACCTCTGTGTGGATTTGAATCTTAGCTTGACCAATGTGGGTATGTGTAAAAGTTTGCCAGTAGCTTACTGTGGGTCGGTAGTTGTTCAGGGTCTTCCTGTTTTCTTCCTGCACCAGATATATTGGCTGCCAGGTATAGCCTATCATGCTGAAAAATGGTGTTAAACCTCAAACCAACCAAACCTAGATAGTAGTTCAAGATCACTAAACTGATTTGGCTATTTTCAGTAGTTAGTATGGTTGCTGTAATCAGTTTGCTATATAGGACAATATCATTTCACAGATGAAAATCTTTTTTACTTCACATATAGTGTCACCTTTGAAAAGAAAAATAGTGAAACTATGTTTCCTCTGTGAATATCATTGGGCAAGGCACTTTGATACAGTTGCTTCAGAACTAAACGACCTACATTGTTGCTGTAAAACACCAAACCAAATGAAACTTTTATGCCTAAAATTAGGTTTGGTTGTTGATGATCTTTTGGTTTTTGCTGCATTTCCTCCACACTTCATCTCATAGCTGTTGTACTGTGCCACACATTGTGAAATGAATGGATTAGGCCATGGAGTTTCAACTTGACAGCTGATCTTCCTGAGTATCTTAAAGAGCCCTGCCCTGCTGATGGCATCGAATGCCTTACTGAGGTTGGCAAAGGCAGCGTAGAGTGCTTTCAGCTGTTATCTGCATTTCTCTTGCAGTTGACATAGGGGTAAGATCATATCCACAGTTGATATGTCTGCATGTTTGGAAGCACTCTGTGTGCAAGTTGTTGGGGTCTCCTCTTGATGGCGTTTGCAAAAACCTTCCCGTAAAGCTGAGAAGGCAAGATGCTATGGTAGTCCCCATGGTCACCTTTATGTATAGCGTGATGATGTTGGCATCATGCATGTGCTATGGAAAGCTTTTTCCCTTCAACAGAGGAGGAGGTCATAGAGATGAGGTAGCAGCCTGGACTTTCCACATTTGAGCACTGGTTAGAATTCCATCCATTCTGGGCACTTTTCCGCTTTCCAAAGAATCGGTTGGTCAGTTGAACTCAAGCACTGTTGGTACCTAGTTAAACTCTGTCACTGTATCTAGTGCTGACTGGCCCATTGCTGAGAGGTGTCACTTTAATGCGAGTACAGCTCGAGGCAGTGTTCCACCCAGACTCAAAGCAATACAACAAATAACTTTTTGATATTATTTGACTAATAGAGTGGTTCTGCCATTCCTGCTGTGTAACCAAAATGAGTAGGTGGTTTGATGTTAAATTGGAACTTTTATCATGGCCAGGCCAACTGACAGATACATCTTATATAAAGAGATGGGCATTTTGCATGCTTGGTCTATTCAGGTTATCTCATCAATGACAAGCATGCAAGACTAAATAAATAAATGATCAGAAAATAAACTAAATCCAAATGAATAAAAGTATTATGGGATTTCAGTTACGATTTTACTATAAGAGAGTTTTGTGAAACTTGTTCATATGGAAGATACAGCACTCCAAGACTGTAAGGTACAGTGATACAGTACTAGTACAGAAAATACAGCACCCTTTGTTATTACATGGTTCCTGTTATAAGGTGGGTATGGTCCTCGACCCCATTTCCATATTCTTTAGTAAAAGTCGATTATGAGGCTGTCTCATCTTAAGGCTGTGTACTGTATGGCTTACATGGGCAGCATTATAAAAGGGAATACAGTATTGGTTCAAGAATAGCAGCATTTATAAATATCTTTTCTTTTCCACCGACATATTTTTTGCTCCATGTTTTAAGGACACCTGTACTCTTTTACTGACAGATTTCAATATAGTTGTCTTCTGTCATACATTTTCTTGGTCAAATTTTATTTGGGGTTTTGTTAAAATTTTCAGTATTTGTTGCAAGTGAAATTTTTTCATCATAATATATGAATAAATTGAGCAAGATTATGAGGTAATCCCAGGCAGAGAGCCAAGAGATTCTTTCGGTTTACCAGCAAGAATCAGATTGAATGTTAAGAATCAGATTGAATATTTCTTGTCTTTGGAAATGTAATTTTTTCCTGCAAAGTATGTATTTGTCTTAACAAGAATGTCATAGACGAGACATGGGTATCATTCATTCCAACTGTGGTGTCAAACCTTGTGTTAAATTTTGTCCAAAAGTTCTCTGTACAGGCCTTTGATTGATGGCTATCATATCTAAACTTAAAAATCGGAAACACTGTCCTTTCTTGTCCACACAACTCCATACCATCCATTTGATGTTAAAATAGAGTTTCTTTTTGAAAACCTTGGTCATTTGATCTTAAGATAGAGTTTCTTTTTGAAAACCTTGGTAAAGTTCTCAGTTTAAAAGTTTTTCTGTTTGCTGATAAATCCCTGGGGAGGGAAAGATATCATACTTGGACTGTACAAGCACTGTACAACCACTTCTCATCAGTGTCTACAAACCATAATCTTAATGCAAGGCCAAGGTTATTTGTCACTTTTGGTTTTCTTATCATGTTTTTATCTATGGTCATAAGTTGGCAAACCCTGAGAGGAATAGTAGTAATGTGCAGACTTGCACCACCCTTTCATATCAATGCACTTCTATTCTCCCTCTGATGTTTGGGCAAGGTCAGGTTCATTTTTCAGTACAGGGTTTGCTCAGTACCTTTAGAAGAAGGCTATTATACTTTTTTAAAATAAGGAAGCTTTGTCTTTTCATGTTCATTTCACTGCTGCCCTTCCTTGGACTCTAATTCAAAGTGATGGCCATTTGAAAATCTTCTGTAAGATATTGATTGCTGTTAAGTCTAATAGTTTAGGGTCAGAGGTAGGGTAGGGATGCTTGTATAGCTATCATTATTTTAACTGTAGAATCAGTAAGCTTTGCCCTGAACAAGTACCTCTACCCTCCCTTTGACCATCAGGTAAGGTCAAGCTCGTAACTATCAGGCAGAAGAGCAGGCAATATCTATAATTCCTTTGAGCTGCTTTTGATACTGCTTATAGGTACAGTCTAAATTGAATCAGTTGTAAGCAATTATGAAATAAATGAAAACATATACTGAAAGAATCAGAGAACAAAGACTTACAGGAGGACATCATTAAGTGCAGCCTGTCAGATGGTTTCAGTAGTCACAATGTACTATATTTGCTTTTTATAAATCCCACCTAATGGCAAATAGGATAGAGCAAGGCCTGTTATTTCATAATATGCCAGCAAGCCCAGGTGTACACTGTTTGGTCCACTAGCAATTTCAGTGGAATTGTGCAGACCCTGATGTGCTGGCACATTCTACCTTGACATAACTGGGTCTATGCTGTTAATATTGTGTCAGTTTAAATGAGGATACAGACTGATGCGAGGATAAAGTATTAGGGAAATAATGCATTTCATCTTCTTTAGGTCAAGATAAGTGTTATTTTGACCTTTTGCTTTCTGTATTTGCTTGACATTATCTAATATGTTACCACAGTATTCATAACACTCAGGGTAGCATTCAGGTTAAACTTGTCTTAGTATTAATAGCACATTTTTACTGATTTCAGGTATAAATAATATACCACAGCATTTTCTGGGTAGTTGAGTACCTCAAAATTTTCATGACTGAAATCCTAGCATCCTTCATTTTAACTTTATCTAAGACATATTTTTCAAGTAGTAAATGAAAACAGGCTTATTTCGTTGCCTGAAAATGTTTAATTTTGTTTCTGTTTCAAATGTACATAAATAGATGTGCACAGTTTCAAATTTTCTTGATATCTACATGTATTCTACATGCAGCTTCTTCTGAAATTATTTTGATGCATCAGAATCAAAATATTCGAAATTCAAATCATAAATACTTTTACTTTTGATACACATAGTATTGCAAATAAATTTTGTGATATTGAAAGTGTTAACATTATTTTTTTACCTTACATGATGAAAGATACATACATGGTCCTTTGGTAGTTAAGCTCCTGGTGAGAGCAGTTAGACAAGCAATGGAGCTTTTTTGCACTTAAATGCAGATTATATACTACATCTTGGGGTCGGAGATTGTGGTATTCAAAAATGTCTCTCTTAGTTGTTGTATGAAACTTGATCATGGCATGCTTTCTAAGGAGTATTATACCAAAGTAGGTCACTATAACATTTTGTTACACTTCATTGACTTCATTCATGTTTAGGTCATTTCCTCTAATAATTACTTATATAGTCGTGACGATTTAGTATGTACATACATCCTGAGGAGTACTATATCACCATAATAAAAGTAGGTTACTGTGAACTATTTTAATGTTTTAATGAGAGTCTTCACTTTTATGTTATATTTTTGTCAGTTTATGAGATACTTGTGTAATCAGTGAATGTCTTGCATGCACGGATCCTGACCTGTACACCACTCCAGTAGAAGAAAGAAGGCTATTTTTAACCTTCATAATGTTGCAGACACAATGACTGCAAGTGGATTACGCTCATATCATGTCTGGAATATGGTCAAACAAGTGGTGATAAGTTTAGCCCATTTTCTCCTTTAAGTTTTATACTTTCAAAAATTGTGTAAGCCACAGAACGCTAATCTGGTATCAGAAATAAATTTAACTTCTGATAAATGCAGTGTGTTATACAGTTACTTAAACAATTCATGAATATGGTATGCATGAACACCATCATTTCATCAAATTTCAGACTGGGTCTCATCTTAATTCATCACAAACAACAACCATATTGCGTGTAGATTTTCTTGACCATTAAAATGTTTTACAAAACTGCTTATAAAATACTTCATTGATATCACATTGATATACCCTGATTTTTTTCCACAATCATGGTATCAAACAATGCAGTTGAAGATCTGTTGATAAACTTTTAATAAAATAAAGAACTTTAGTTTCCTGCTTTCATGAACAGTGCTTTCTTGCCCTCTGTTAACTTACGTTTACTTGAAAGTGTAAGACCTAGTTAATGAAAACCACGTACAAGTGCAAACATTTCACTTTTATTATTACAGTTTTAAAAAATTCATTCTTGACCTTCAAAATGGTACTTTCTTTGACTTTCCTACATTTATATAAAAAAAATTTCTAGGTGTGAGAGTATACATGTAAATATGGAGCATATCAAGATGCTTCCAGCCATGGGCGCCCGCACATGGAGGTGGGGGTGGCGACGGCCTGCATAAGTAAAACTTAATAGGTGACCACTACATGTGTGCCCCAACCCTCCAAATAGTTCTGCGGGCACCCATGCTCCCAGTTCGTGAGTATATATGGAGGGAATAAAACTGTACCATCAATCAAATTTAAAATGTACAGTTTGAAACAGACTTAAATATCTGAATTTAAAATAAAAATTACGAGCTACATTACTCATATCAATCTAATCATCAAATGCACGTGGTATAAATTTGGCAAGATCATTTCAGAAAAGCGAGAATAAAATGGATACAGGGTTTTTACTAGGAGGTTGTCTAGCATCAGAAGTGAAAACATTTGAGGAAGAAGAACTTTACGTACACAGGTCTTGACATTTTTATATAAACTTTGAAAAACATTCGATATTTTGCTATCAATCATTTACATGTATTGTTTAAACAGTTTTTGTCACAGCAAGATTATACAGTCGAAAACCTTCCCGTAGTCAATAAATGCGCTTTATAATTTCTTGTTCTGTTCATTTCCAAATCAACTATACCTTTTTAATAGAAAATGGTGTCAATAGTACTGCGAGGTTGTTTTTTTTTTTTTTTTGTTTTTTTTTTTTATTTTTTTTATTTTTTTTTATTTATTTAACTAGCTGGCTCTTTACGTAACAAGTTAGTATCTCTGAGATAGTGATTTAATCTGTTACCGGTATTTCAAAACTGATGCAAAAAGCTTCCAAAATAGCTGATGCTTTTTATACCTTTGTTGTCATCACTTTTTACAAGGATCACCTTTGTTTTTCATACATGGCACTAATGTAGCTTACAGACCAACTCTTGGGATGATACCAAAACACTGTTGAAAATGTTAACAAAAACAGGAGAAACACCTACTAATTAGCATAAAATTTTGTTTTAAATCAACGCTTTTCATTTGAACATTTTACCACTTTATTAGAGATAAACTTCTTGTTAATAGTAAATATTTAATGAAATTAAGTGAAAGAATGTGAAATTATAACAGTTTGAATTTGCACGTTATATGATAAAATTGGCCAAGGTGTCAGGCAATCAATTAATCAGGCCACTTTATAGTCAGACACGCTTGGCAACCCTGGCATATCTCACAACAGATCAACAGAGCCTGTCTTGAAAGTAGGCAGCGGTACATTTCATGTTAAATTCCATCTGACTGACAACTAACTGATTCAATGTAGGTGGACCATGGGGAATCATCAATTAGGAATTTACGAAGTAAAAGATGTTATATTCACATAACGCTTCACTATTTCATCCAAAATGAAGTACCGTGTTTAATAAATAAAAACTCGAAGAGAAAACATAAAAACAATGTCCATGAGCAGTGCCGAATTACCAAATAGGCAGAGTAGGCACCGGCCTATGGGCCCCACGCCTTTTAGGGGCCCCGCGACAACGGATCAAAATAATATTGAACTGATTTGATCTTGACGTATTAGGAGATAATTTGCGAAGGGGACCCCGAGATTTCGACTGCCTAGGGGCCTCCACAGGGTTTAATCAGGCACTGTCCATGAGCCACTATCTATATGGTACCGGGATCAATTCAGATCCTGGAATGCACACAGATCTTTGATCTGACTAAGGACTGGGAGTATTATGTCCAGGTTCTCCTTTTCCTCCTCCACAACTTCAGTCTTAGTATTCTTTGTACATTCGACATAAACAGTAAGTTTAGCTTAATCTTGGTGAACGTTAACGACCATACCATTGTTATCGGTCTTTAGTAATTGTCACAGACCCAGAACTGCAGAGGACATACACAAAGTAAATAATATTGAATTGTAACCCTGAATTGCAACATAGAACTATTTATTTTGTGTCCAACATTCTTGTCGATCATAACCCAGAATCCGAGATTTATTTCCCTCTTCCCCCCTTCCCCGCGCCAAGACAAAACACATGGCTACAGGGCTATATTGTGGACATTGGAGATAAGTGACTATGACAATGTAGATAAAAACACGAATATCGCGCGTGAAGTGCCTTTAACAAAGTACAAGTTTAATTTTCAATATCTCAACCGAATTATTGGTGGTGGTGGTGGTTGAGGTGGGGTGTGGCGGCAAACATTTAGTGGTCAGCTTTTAAGTTTTACAGATGTAGGTTACAACAGGTTTAAAGGTGAAAGTGTAGCTAGTAAACTGTATCAACACTTCCTATTTTTATCAATAGTCTTTATAATGTTTGCATGTAGTCTTTCACGGTATCATCTATAGTGTAAGCTTAATTATACCACTTAAGTTACAACTTTTAGATTGCAACCTATACAACAATTAACGTACGCATAGCAAATTCATATACTATAAGATACTGACCATTAATATTTCTTTGGGGGGGGGGAGCAGATTTATTTTGAGCTGAAATATTTTTTTATCTCAACATAATATTTTTAAAGACATACTATCATGGATATAATATGGCGTTATTTTTTTCCATAAATCAGAGCAAGATATTTCTCCAGCTATTGACGGACCTGCCCCAGAAAATTGAATTGTTGGTCTCCAATATAACTGCAGTATACCGTGGTACGTATCACGGTACATTCACAAATACCGCGGTACAAAATTTTTCGTCGTACCCAGATCTAAGTCTCGTATAACTTCGTAACATTTGACATCCGTTAACCAAAAATTAGTCTAACAGCGAAAAAGAAATTAAGGCTGGGTCTTGGCAATGAACCTTCGACTTCTCTAGGTCTGGACGGACACTTTACCGATCGTACTATCTGATACAATCTGCCAAACTATAATAATAATAATAATAATAATAATAATAATAATGATAATAATAATAATAATAATAATAATAATAATAATAATAATAATACAACTCTGAGGCTGGAGTTCGCATGTGGGACAATATATTTGCTTGGTGCAAAGACTGTAATCGCGGATCACTAATGCCTGCATGAACGATAATGGCGGACTGGAGAGGGGCAGGATAATCGGTATGAAGCACCCAAAATAGTTTATGTGACGCTGTCCTTTTGTCGTTTCCAATGCGCGTGACATGACGATGCAAATCCCATTATATCCTCATGGCAACGTCATAATTCAAGATGGAAGGAGTCTTGCAACCGGTGTCATTTTTTCCTTCTTAGACGCAGTCATGTCCATTACTTGTTCCTACGAGAAGCAAGATATTTTATACAATAAAATCCGACATTGCTTGGGGCAAGAAAAACTGACGAGAATTTTGTGGTATGATATTGAACCTCATTCACAGAAAAAAAAACAAAGGATACATTTTGATACGTTTACACCTGACAACAGTAAGAGCAAATATCGCATTGAGTCCCTGGTGCTGAGTGAAAGGTACTCCTGTGACGAACCCCTTGACATCAGGGAGTGTCCAATAAGTGAGTATGACATACTGATTGAACACCATAGATTTTTTTAAAGCATCTATTAAAGTGAAATAAAGACTACTTATTTAAATCTATTCCAAAACTAAATACTCTCAAATGTTGACGAAACCAGAACTATAGTAGAAGACCACGAACCCTTTGCAATATCATCATTGTTAAGTCCTATGTAGATTAGGTTTTAGTGTTGTATTAATGGAACAATACGTCCGAAGACAACAATATCGAAAGTATTTATCAAAAGTAGCATTCACTCTGATTTTGATGATTCTCTTTGACCCTCTCTCGATAGATAGATAGACAGATAGATAGATAGATGAAGTAAGAAACATTGTCGTTCAGACAGATATTACCATGAATAAAGAAGCATTAAAGCTTTCTCGTCAGGCACCATCGTATTTGTATTTTTGCCATTACTAATGGCACGTATCATTCTGAAACAAATTTCGCACCGTCAAGTCGACAGTGACCTGCTTTTCGACCTCAATATGACTTGGTGTTTTGTTTTTGATTTGTTTTTCAGAAATTTAAAATTGATTTTTAATTGTGATTAATTTCAAGCAGAATTTTAAGGCCACCTTATAATTTAATTGGTGTAAATTTTCACGAGATCATAAATATAACCCAGACTCATTTTTTACAGTATCCCCGCCATATTGGTTTACATCTCAGTTTGTTCCGCTTTCTGTCAGTTCAACTCGGGTGTAAGTCTGTCTCTATTGTCCTACACACAAATAATAAAAGTCAGTCTCAATTGCCCTACACATAAATGATAAAAGTCAATCTCTATTGCCCTACACATAAATAATAAAAATCAGTCTCTATTGCCCTACACATAAATAATAAAAGTCTGTCTCTATTGCCCTACACATATATAATAAAAGTCAATCTCTATTGCCCTACACATGAATAATAAAAGTCAGTCTCTATTGACCTACACATAAATAATAAAAGTTAGTCTCTATAGCCCTACACATAATAAATAAAAGTCAATCTCTATTGCCCTACACATGAATAATAATGGTTAAGTCAGTTTAATCTTATACCATTTTTAGAATCATGTTTTGCTTTGTTTGCCCTCAAACAGTGTGTAAAAGGACAAGTTTTTTCCAGCCAGAACTCAGCCCTTCTGGACTCCTGCGATATTTTGTCCATATCAAGAAACCTGGTAATCGCAACAAAATAGATTTATTAGGACATTTCAAACAAGGATAATATATGAACCTGGCATTATTCCTGATTTTGGCGGGTGCTATCTAACTCAGTCCTGTAGATTATGAGATTTGTGTAGTCATGTAGGTAGCAATGCAAACGGCGAGTTCCAGGTCCAATTTCAACAAGGATGAAGTTTCGTCTCGTCTGTCAGCGGATTAAAGACATAACGAATATTATACTTGCCCTTTATGAGGAAAAAATTATATTCCTATCGATTTCGTGCAGGTATATCTCGGTGAAAGGTCGTTCAAGTTTGCTAGGTCGACTAGTTAGCGGCTAGCAGCAGGGAGGGTGAACAGACCATTTTTGGTTTCGCACATACTTTTGTCCCAACTATGAGAAAAAAAAATTGCTATTCTTTATACTTGTTTTCGTCAACTAACGCAAACAACGAGAACAACTTCGAGGTAGGACCCTCCCTGCTGCTACAAATGTCTCTTGTGAATTTACAATTTAACAAATGAACATATTATAATGAACAACTGCAAGTGGTTGTTAAAGACATCTGCAGTCTGCAATAAACGATGTCGTGGAGAATACTGCGCTCCTCATAATCGACTTGTGAAGAAATCTCCTAGTTTGCAAATCTGTATTGGATGTGGATTAGCATCACGGTCTGTTATTTGTGCAGCGTGTGGTGGTAACAAGTACAGCGCGTTAATATATTATTATCGAAATCGGACTCCACAACGGGGTTTCATTATGGATAATCCTCCTACTGCACGTGAGTATTTACATAATTACGCTAAAGTAACTCCTGTTATTGCTGACGAAGACGAAGATTTCAGAATAATAAACGAGCGGAAACAACGTGATGAGAAAGAGCGAGAAGAGTACAAGGCGATTGAAGAAGCAGAACGAATAAAGAAGATCTGTAGAAAATTAAAATGTACTCACGAAGAGTATATATCTAAACAGAAAAGACGCATGATCGATTATTCTATCTCTGAATGAGACTTCATAGATTGTTTTTTGTTATTCTGATATATATATATTTGTGGAAACTATACATTTCTCATATATAATATAATGATTGTATAGATTCCACAAACACAGATACAAACATCAGATCGACAAAATGATCGTTATATCTTTTACGTAACTGCTTTGTGGAATCGGCAATTTTTTCATATAATAATATCGCAATTCCACAAACACATTCTTATCAATCCGATGTTTTTTTCTCATTGTTTTTTTTTGCGATTTAACAGAAATTCCTCAACGGTTGGAGGTTTCTGTTTATGAGCGGCATATTTCAAATTCCGTTTATCATAATAGATCAGCATGGTCCTGTAATTGTTTCCGCCGCACTTTGTACAGATATCCAGTTTGCCACGCAGTCCATTACCACATCACAGGCAGGGTTTTATTCTCTTTGAGCCTTTCTTGATCAAAGAACTGTGATAGCCGCAATATTCTCCACGACATCGTTTATCACATCGGCGTGTGGTTCCTTGAATTATCCACGCACAATTATTTTTGCCGGGTTGAAATGGCATTCTATATAGATAATTATATAATATTTTAATTAAATATAAATCTTTGTATAATCATTATTATATAGGATGGAAAAAATTAACCCAACACCCGCTATATATAATGATGATGATAATTTAATACAAAAAAATTATTTATTCGATCATGATGAATTTGAAATTAGCGAGCAATCACGCGATAGCATCATTAATTTGTTAGCGGAGACGCCACAAGACGAATTACAGGACGTCGCTAAGTTCGGATATTTATATCTGCGTGAATATTATTCGTTGTTTCTAAATTCGTTCAATGACGTCGTTTGGTTCTCATGCAAGGATGACGCGATTAGTGGTCTCGTTGTGCTCGACAGAAAGGAGATATTATGTCCGGGAATAATTATCCAACATTTCAATAAATTCTATCTGTTTCTCTCCGATAATGATTTTGACAGATTTGCCAGACATTTTGTCGATCAATCATCAGTAACTGAGATTATTCCAAAATTTAGATTGAGATATCCTGTCTTTGATCTCGATACGAAATTTGTTTATGAAATAATCAGATATCACGATAGCGACCGTGTTGATATAAAACAAACGGACGAGCGAATCAACATTGATGATATTATCAATTATTTTGCTCAATTATGCAATTGTGATCGAAGAAAAATATTTGTCTCTGAAACAAATAGCGGATATCATGTTCTGTGTAAATCAGAACCAATCACATTTGATCAGCAACGAGATATGACTAATCGTGTTGCTGATGAGAAGAATCCTGACTGGAAGATTGATCGACAGGCAGGTCTACACAGTATAAAGTTAAACAATACAAGATCCCACAAACCAGGAAAAAATACATTATGTAAACGGTTGATATCTCATGAGGATCATTTTGACGCTTCTGAATTATTAGTCTAACCTATTTCTATCCAATCTCGCCGCGTTGAAATCATCGATACTGATGAAGATAAAACAACCATCAACTGCGACGATATCCCCGCTGAGGATTTTGAGAGAATTTCTATGACATTAACAGGAGATCCTGATCAACTGATCAACATTATTAATATATCTCAGAATAGATTTACGATATCAAGGAAACCCGGACATTATTGTAACATCTGCGAGCGAAGACACGGATTTGATCATCTACGTGGCTGCATCGAGGATAAATGCGACAATTGTCTCGTATACATCAACCATGATGATTATCGTGGCAATTATTATTCGATCTACTGTCCAAGGTCGACGAGAAAACAAATATCATTACCGATCACAGGAATTGCTGTAGATGACGAAGTAGAACAAATCATCGCTGGAATATCAAATAATGTTGAATTAATGCAGATAGTTGAGGAACACAAAAACAAAAAGTATTTGAAATATCTGATCAACGCGAAACGTAGATTTCATTATCCCGGTTATCTCAGAGAAAGAACCGCAGATTATTTATATACTGAATTGCCTGTCCATGAATCAGGACCAGGTTGCAGAATAATCCAGGACGAAGATTATATAGATGGTTCTGCATGTGGTATGGGTAAATCAGAAGCAGCATGGAGATCTCTGAAAGATAATCAGTCCGTTGTTATTATATCCTACAGAAAGACATTTACCGAGAAAGTTAAAGCTGATTATCAGATTGAATCATATGCAGATACCTACGGTAGTATTACATTTAATCCTGGAGATAAACGCAGAGTTATCGTACAATGGGAATCGTTACATAGAATCAGAGGAGTTCCAGATGTACTTATTGTTGATGAATGGCACGGAATTCGACGACAACAATTTGCATCTGTCAAACACAGCAGGGAACGATGGGATAAATTCGCTGGACTAATAACAGCGTGTAAGCGACTGATTGTTCTCGATGCAGATGCTGATGATGATGATTTGATTCTGTTTCGTGATAAATTAGGTCGGTCATCAATGAAATTTATCATTAACGATTATAAACCCGACCGTGACAAGAAATTCATCGTTGAAAGCTCGCATCAGAGCAACCTACACAATCTGCTGGAACAACTAAAAAATAAAGAAAATAACAAGATCGCAGTATTCACGCATAATAAACAAAGAACCAATTATTCCGTTGAAAGCCTAGCTAAGCAACTACAACATCATGGATATCGAGTTAGATATTATCATGCTGATACAGATCCTGCTCAGAAGAAATCCGACTTCAGTGATATCAATCACGCATTCAATGATATCGATGTTGTGATTAGCAACCATACGTTAGAAGCAGGAGTCAGCATAACCGATGAGAGATTCAAAATCATGTACGTGTTTTCCGAAGAACTAGGATCAGTGGAAGCAACGAAACAGGCTATCCACAGATTCCGCTGTGTTAATGAAATTCATTATTCAGCAACAATAAAACAACGAGAATGCAAATTACCATTAAATCGTGAAGGCATCGAGAAGATCATTATCGACCGTGAACGCCTGATCGATAACGACACAAAATTATACAGGATTCCTAATGCCGGTGAATTACAAACAGCATTTTGGATTCGCCTACATCAGTGACATCATCGACAAGAATAATTCCAAGACGTACTTCACATCACGACTGATATCAACGATGAAGAACACCGGATATTCCATCATAAAATCCCCCATCGATGATTATGATACATGGGCAAGAAACAATGCTGAGGCACCACCTGACGACATCAAGAATAATCCTGCCGTCGATGAATTTCTAAAGACCTCTGTTGGTGAACGAATAAAACACTCCGCGTATCATGCAGAAGAAACCAACAATGAAGAATATCCCCAGTATTACAAATACAACGCCAATGACCAACAAGAACCATACGAAGCAAAGAAATCGTTCATGAACAATATGTTCGAGTGCGATGTTGGTGCGTTACCAGCCGAGCAGATCGAGCATTTGTATAAGAACTCCACACAACTAAGACGATCTCAACGAGTGTTTGTTGATAAATTCAATAATGGTCGTGCGATCAATACTGAAGTATTCCGATCGGATAAAATATCTCCCAGAGAAAAACTGACCGCAATAAGAGAATTTCTGTCATCGCTGAATTTGCCTGACATTGTGTCTGACGACGCATCAACAATGACAATATCGATATCAGGATCAGAATTACGTATGTACGTGGAGAATCTGATTGATGATCCTGATCTGCTGAAAAATTATAATTACATACTTAGTAACTGGTCTAGCATATTTCCTGAATCGCGATTATATCATAAACCAAAGTTTACTGTATCAAATATAATCGAGAAGATCAAAATGATCTATAAGGGTTTTGGTGCAGAATTAATAGCGAATGACAAGAAAAATCCAGCTAGATCAGACTACACACTTAATTATTTCGTATGGCCCAAATCAGACTTTATTGATGATCCTCGCTGGAGAAATTATCTTAATGCGAGTCAAGGATATTGTGGTGGTAATGATATAATCGCCACGGATCAACATACCACGATGTTAAAATTTCATATCTGGAGCGTTAATGGTTGGTTCAACAATAATTAATAACGAAACATCAGAATAACAAATGATCGTTATATTTGTACTTGCGGAATCAGCACAATCATTATATTATTATATGAAAATGTGCCGATTCCGCAGCACAAATCATGATGTGGAATCAGCACATTCATTATTATATGAAAATGTGCCGATTCCGCAGCACAAATCATGATGTGGAATCAGCACATTCATTATTATATGATAAATGTGCCTATTCCACAAGCACAAATCATGATGTGGAATCAGCACATTCATTATTATTATATGATAAATGTGCCGATTCCACAAGCACAAATACAAGCATCGGATTAACAAAATAATCCTGTTTATTTGTTGTGTTTTCATCAACTTTATCTTATCAAAACAAACAAACAATATTCAATAAATCCTGACATGTACAAACTTATCACTGATATTCTGTTTGTTTGTTGAGTTTTTCATCAATCTTTATCTCATCAAAACAAACAAAGCAATATTTTCACACGCAGCACAATAACAAACATTCCCATCACATTCTTGTTTGTTTGTTGAGTTTTTCATCAATCTTTATCTCATCAAAACAAACAAAGCAATATTTTCACACGCAGCACAATAACAAACATTCCCATCACATTCTTGTTTGTTTGTTGAGTTTTTCATCAACCTCATCACGTCAAAACAAACAAAACAAATAAACAACACAACACAACAATAACAAACATTCCCATATTATCTTGTTTGTTTATTGAGTTTTTCATCAATCTTTATCTCATCAAAACAAACAAAGCAATATTCATCATACTCAACAATAACAAACATCCCCATCACATTCTTGTTTGTTTGTTGAGTTTTTCATCAACCTCATCACGTCAAAACAAACAAAACAAATAAACAACACAACACAACAATAACAAACATTCCCATATTATCTTGCTTGTTTGTTGAGTTTTTCATCAATCTCATCACGTCAAAACAAACAAAACAAATAAACAACATACTCGACAATAACAAACATTTCCATATTATCTTGTTTGTTTGTTGAGTTTTTTTATCAACCTCATCACGTCAAAACAAACAAAACAAATAAACAACACAACGCAACAATAACAAACATTTCCACATTATCTTGTTTGTTTGTTGTGTTTTTTTTTATCAACCTCATCACGTCAAAACAAACAAAACAAATAAACAACACAAGCAAATAAATTCTTTTGTAATCGGCGCATTATTCAGAAAATATTATAGATCTGAGAAAATTTACTTATTTTATGTTATTTTAGTTGTTTTTTTAGTCATTTTTGCTTGTTTTTTGCTTGTTTTTTAATCAAATTTCTAATTTCGTACGGGTCAAACCCCAGGGTTTCTCTTAATGATTTTCGTGTTTTTTGACATTTCTTCCTAAAAATAAGAAATTTCAAGCAAAAACAACAAATAATCACTAAAAAACGAGCAAAAAATGATCAAAATTATACATGTTTGGAAAGAAAATGCTGAAAAACACGAAAATCATTTAGAGAAACCCTGGGGTTATTGCCCTCAGAGTACTTCAAAATCTAGTCGAGTTTCGTTGATTTTTAGGCACTTTTCATGCAAAAAACGAGATTTTCGAGCAAAAAACCGGCAAAAAACGAGGTTTTTGAACAAAATCAACTAATAAAATAAAAAGCACTGAATCTTTTAATCAGCACATGTTCTGATTTGTAACTGTAACGTCATTGCTTGTAGAATCCTATCTCATCAAAACAAAGCAATATTCAACACAATAAACATTCCCATCATATTCTTGTCTGCTTGTTGAGTTTTTCATCAACATCATCACATCAAAACAAACAAACAATATTCAATAAATCCTGACATGTACAAACTTATCACTGATATTCTGTTTGTTTGTTGAGTTTTTCATCAATCTTTATCTCATCAAAACAAACAAAGCAATATTTTCACACGCAGCACAATAACAAACATTCCCATCACATTCTTGTTTGTTTGTTGAGTTTTTCATCAATCTTTATCTCATCAAAACAAACAAAGCAATATTTTCACACGCAGCACAATAACAAACATTCCCATCACATTCTTGTTTGTTTGTTGAGTTTTTCATCAATCTTTATCTCATCAAAACAAACAAAGCAATATTTTCACACGCAGCACAATAACAAACATTCCCATCACATTCTTGTTTGTTTGTTGAGTTTTTCATCAACCTCATCACGTCAAAACAAACAAAACAAATAAACAACACAACACAACAATAACAAACATTCCCATATTATCTTGCATTCTCGTTGTTTTATTGTTGCTGAATAATGAATTTCATTAACACAGCGGAATCTGTGGATAGCCTGTTTCGTTGCTTCCACTGATCCTAGTTCTTCGGAAAACACGTACATGATTTTGAATCTCTCATCGGTTATGCTGACTCCTGCTTCTAACGTATGGTTGCTAATCACAACATCGATATCATTGAATGCGTGATTGATATCACTGAAGTCGGATTTCTTCTGAGCAGGATCTGTATCAGCATGATAATATCTAACTCGATATTCATGATGTTGTAGTTGCTTAGCTAGGCTTTCAACGGAATAATTGGTTCTTTGTTTATTATGCGTGAATACTGCGATCTTGTTATTTTCTTTATTTTTTAGTTGTTTCAGCAGATTGTGTAGGTTGCTCTGATGCGAGCTTTCAACGATGAATTTCTTGCCATGGTCGGGTTTATAATCGTTAATGATAAATTTCATTGATGACCGACCTAATTTATCACGAAACAGAATCAAATCATCATCATCAGCATCTGCATCGAGAACAATCAGTCGCTTACACGCTGTTATTAGTCCAGCGAATTTATCCCATCGTTCCCTGCTGTGTTTGACAGATGCAAATTGTTGTCGTCGAATTCCGTGCCATTCATCAACAATAAGTACATCTGGAACTCCTCTGATTCTATGTAACGATTCCCATTGTACGATAACTCTGCGTTTATCTCCAGGATTAAATGTAATACTACCGTAGGTATCTGCATATGATTCAATCTGATAATCAGCTTTAACTTTCTCGGTAAATGTCTTTCTGTAGGATATAATAACAACGGACTGATTATCTTTCAGAGATCTCCATGCTGCTTCTGATTTACCCATACCACATGCAGAACCATCTATATAATCTTCGTCCTGGATTATTCTGCAACCTGGTCCTGATTCATGGACAGGCAATTCAGTATATAAATAATCTGCGGTTCTTTCTCTGAGATAACCGGGATAATGAAATCTACGTTTCGCGTTGATCAGATATTTCAAATACTTTTTGTTTTTGTGTTCCTCAACTATCTGCATTAATTCAACATTATTTGATATTCCAGCGATGATTTGTTCTACTTCGTCATCTACAGCAATTCCTGTGATCGGTAATGATATTTGTTTTCTCGTCGACCTTGGACAGCAGATTGCCACGATAATCATCATGGTTGATGTATACGAGACAATTGTCGCATTTATCCTCGATGCAGCCACGTAGATGATCAAATCCGTGTCTTCGCTCGCAGATGTTACAATAATGTCCGGGTTTCCTTGATATCGTAAATCTATTCTGAGATATATTAATAATGTTGATCAGTTGATCAGGATCTCCTGTTAATGTCATAGAAATTCTCTCAAAATCCTCAGCGGGGATATCGTCGCAGTTGATGGTTGTTTTATCTTCATCGGTATCGATGATTTCAACGCGGCGAGATTGGATAGAAATAGGTTAGACTAATAATTCAGAAGCGTCAAAATGATCCTCATGAGATATCAACCG
The DNA here is from genome assembly GCA_016617855.1 of Megalonaias nervosa. Taxonomy (NCBI): domain Eukaryota; kingdom Metazoa; phylum Mollusca; class Bivalvia; order Unionida; family Unionidae; genus Megalonaias; species Megalonaias nervosa. Next base: position 47,938 of record JAECUM010029874.1, read on the forward strand.
TTTACATAATGTATTTTTTCCTGGTTTGTGGGATCTTGTATTGTTTAACTTTATACTGTGTAGACCTGCCTGTCGATCAATCTTCCAGTCAGGATTCTTCTCATCAGCAACACGATTAGTCATATCTCGTTGCTGATCAAATGTGATTGGTTCTGATTTACACAGAACATGATATCCGCTATTTGTTTCAGAGACAAATATTTTTCTTCGATCACAATTGCATAATTGAGCAAAATAATTGATAATATCATCAATGTTGATTCGCTCGTCCGTTTGTTTTATATCAACACGGTCGCTATCGTGATATCTGATTATTTCATAAACAAATTTCGTATCGAGATCAAAGACAGGATATCTCAATCTAAATTTTGGAATAATCTCAGTTACTGATGATTGATCGACAAAATGTCTGGCAAATCTGTCAAAATCATTATCGGAGAGAAACAGATAGAATTTATTGAAATGTTGGATAATTATTCCCGGACATAATATCTCCTTTCTGTCGAGCACAACGAGACCACTAATCGCGTCATCCTTGCATGAGAACCAAACGACGTCATTGAACGAATTTAGAAACAACGAATAATATTCACGCAGATATAAATATCCGAACTTAGCGACGTCCTGTAATTCGTCTTGTGGCGTCTCCGCTAACAAATTAATGATGCTATCGCGTGATTGCTCGCTAATTTCAAATTCATCATGATCGAATAAATAATTTTTTTGTATTAAATTATCATCATCATTATATATAGCGGGTGTTGGGTTAATTTTTTCCATCCTATATAATAATGATTATACAAAGATTTATATTTAATTAAAATATTATATAATTATCTATATAGAATGCCATTTCAACCCGGCAAAAATAATTGTGCGTGGATAATTCAAGGAACCACACGCCGATGTGATAAACGATGTCGTGGAGAATATTGCGGCTATCACAGTTCTTTGATCAAGAAAGGCTCAAAGAGAATAAAACCCTGCCTGTGATGTGGTAATGGACTGCGTGGCAAACTGGATATCTGTACAAAGTGCGGCGGAAACAATTACAGGACCATGCTGATCTATTATGATAAACGGAATTTGAAATATGCCGCTCATAAACAGAAACCTCCAACCGTTGAGGAATTTCTGTTAAATCGCAAAAAAAAACAATGAGAAAAAAACATCGGATTGATAAGAATGTGTTTGTGGAATTGCGATATTATTATATGAAAAAATTGCCGATTCCACAAAGCAGTTACGTAAAAGATATAACGATCATTTTGTCGATCTGATGTTTGTATCTGTGTTTGTGGAATCTATACAATCATTATATTATATATGAGAAATGTATAGTTTCCACAAATATATATATATCAGAATAACAA